>JAJUPC010000628.1:0-156186 GCA_023614405.1 Avena insularis | reverse complement strand
AATATCCTAGATAGATATAATAGTTTAGGATATTCCTCACACATCAAACATCGAGTATCAAAGTGGAAAACAAGATCCGAGTACGGATAAGAAGCAAATCGGCATAAGATGCCCCATAAATAAACACATCCCGCCCATATCTCACGGATCCTGCTCCCTGAATCTCTACACAATGATCGCTGCCAACATCGTCTGCCTCCACCCAAAGATCCATCTTTGAAGTTTACCTGCTCATCCTGAATCAAACAATTTATCGTGAGACCCTAGGGTACTCAGAAGTCTTTATGCCTCTAAAAGGACACAACCTGGGTGACGAATTGCAGCAAAAGATAATACCTAACAATTTATAGATATCATCCATCCGCCTAACCAAAGATAGACTGATGTCCGTGAATTAATAACAACAGTTATAAAGGTAATATTAACAGATACATACTCCTCATCGCTTAACGACTAGGAAGAGGACGAACAACAACACATCCGTTGGCAGTTTTATCATCAATTCCATGAGTGTTGCACTATTTACTAGTCGTACTTAGTCAATTAAAAGCGGTACTTTAGTTATACTTGTCTAGATCGAGAAACAATGCTCCAAGTCGCCCATAAATCATGACACGGCTTTGAAAGTTTTACCGCAGGGTGCACAAATAGCAACACACACTGATCAACCTCGAAAAACCAAATCAAAACCCAACGAGGCATTCACGACAAAGCGATCACAGGATTCAGAAATATTTCAGGGGCCACCCCATTAAGCTACCCGCAACGGTTAGCCGACCAAACGGACTCAAGGTTTGCGTGGTCAGAAACGATCGGGAACCCGAAGTGTGACTGGCTTGTCGATACAGCAAAACACTCCGCTTTCCTAAACAGACAGTGCATCCTCGCACAATCTTAAATTAAAGAAGCATGGCATAAGTGGATAGTAATAAAGCCCCAAACTACTTTGTGGCCCCAAGAAATAAGAATGAATCAAGCTCGCTCAGGGGGGTTCATAAGCCTCCGGATGTGGATAGCGAATATTCAAGGAACAGGAATCAAGTACTGGGTCCCACGGACACAAGTGAGCATGAAAACCAAATAGCAGATATTGCTCACCGGTGCCACTTTCATTAGTTATCCCATTACTTACTCAAAGGTTAAGTTGTATAGGTACCTCGTTATCCATCAGACACTCACATACCCTACACATGTTGTTCTACGACTCGCATGGCTCAAACAACTTCTGTAGTAATGGCTCATGGGATGGAGGAACAAGCTTCGGTGGGGTTTAAAAGTAAAGGCTATGCAGTACTTGGGATTCAGTTTAATGCAATCGCGACTCAATGATGCAAGAATAAGATAGAGGCAATAGGTACTATATGTATGCAAGCATGTGGTAGTGCTTGCCTGGCAGCTCAGTTGAAGTGAGAGAAGGATCTGGTAGTGCTCCCGGTTTCTTGATATATCCCGCCAGCCTATTCAAGAAGAACCAAACAAACAAGGGCCAACATAAATAAAGTGCACAAGCATATGAATAAAATGCGACAAGCAAACAATCATGCCATGATGAATGATGCACAATTTGCATGGCATTAATGTAGCATGGCATGGGTGAGGTGTGGAATACAAGAATAAAGCCTTTTATTGATTTTTAGTCACCTTTTATCCTCAAATAAGTTGCTGTATACTTTATATTTATATGATGCATGCTGCAATTCAGAACATGGAATGCATAAACAGAAAGGTCTCGTCGCGCTGATCGATTTAGACATATTATTTGTCAAAATTGGAGTTATAAAACAAAAGTTATTAATTAATTAAGATAAAGGGCATTTTAATGTAATTTTAATCAACTCGAAAATTAAAGTGTTCAAAACATATTTTGAAGGGCATATCTGAAAACCTCACATTTTTCTGATTTCAAAACATATATTATTTGTATTATTTGGGTTTATAATTTAAAAGTTATTTGAAAACAGATTTGAAATTTGAATTTAAATTAATTTGGAAAAGTTTGAATTAAAACAGAAATACAGCCACCGACAAGTGGGGCCTTAGAAAGGATTTTTCCACTACTGCTGCTGCCACAGATAGGAGATGGGGCCTGGGACCTCGTAGGCCCACGCGACAGCGGCGAGGGAAACAGAGGCTGACAGGTAGGGCTGAGGCTGGGGCGCGGGTTACGTACGGGAAAATCCGGGGGGTTTTCTGCAAACACGCTGGCGTGGCTGACTGGTGGGGCTCTATGCATGGGTTAGGAGTAAAAGGTTGGGGGAAGTGCAAGTAGCACTGCCATCGTACTTCTTCTGAATCTCTGTCGACAGGTTTGTGCTCGACAGGGCGGGGCTTGGTGCAGGGGACGATCCCGCGACCTCGCGTGCACGCGCGGCGGTGGTTACCGCTGCGGTGGCCTGGCGTTATTGCCGGGAGAACGCTGAGACAGAAAATCCCTATCGCGGCACGACGGCGAGGACGCTGACCAGCGGCCGCCGGCCAGCAGAGCGCCGACGAATCGACTAGCGTGCGGGGTGGATCGGCGAGGAGGGTGTCTAGGAGGTTCGGAGGCTCACACCGCGAGGCGATGGTGTCGGTCGGCCAGGGAAGCGAGGATCGTCGGCGTCTGACGCTCCAGCTAGGGTTTGGTGATGCGTCGGTGTGCAGCTCGGCTGGGGCTCCTCCTCCTTCACGTCTGGGTATAGGGGCGATCTGAGGAAGACTCGTTCTTCCTCGACACCTGGGCCTTGGCCCGCCCTTTGATGCAGTGTAGTCGAGAGGGAGGCCAGCGGGAAGGTTGGTGAGAGAGGGTGGCGGTGGTGGGAGAGAGGAGGCAAGGCCACAGGGTAGATCTGGGAGGCGGGAAGGCGTGGGGAAGGAGATAAAGAGGGAGAGGGAGGTGCCGTGGGGAAGTGGTTAGGGATAGGTGGCTTGCCACCTTTTCCTCCTCCTTCACGTGCTCGAGCTGGAGGGAGGCGAGGCAGGTGGGGCTGCCAGTGGGACCGGGGGCGTCAAGGAAGTAGGCTCGGGTAGGGCACGCCGCAGAGAGAGAGAAGAGAGAGAGGGAGGCTCGGGCTAGGGTCCCTCGAGAGAAAGAGAGGAGAGAGAGAGCTAGGGTAGGAGGGAGGCTCGGGCTAGGGTTTTGGTAGCCTCGGGTGTGGGCCAGGAGAGAGGGCCAGGTGGGGTTGAGGGGGCTCGGCATGGTGAGAGAGTAGGGTGAGGTGTGAGGTGAGGTAGGTTAGATAGAAAAAGAGAGAGGTTTAGGGTTTAGATTAGGTGTAGATTTTGGAGAGAGGTTTAGAGAGAGATGAGGAAGGTGGCTTAGGGTTTAGATACTTGCATGCATCTAGCTAGACCATACAAGAGAGGTGGAAGAGGTGTAGGGTTTAGTAACTCAAACAAGATCAAACAAAAGAGTGGAAGAGAGGGATAGAGGGTGGTGGTGGATTTTAGCAAGACCAAACTAGATCAAGCCAAAAGAGGGGTAGAGAGAGAGATGGAAAATGATCCACTCAAAAATTCAAATAAAACCCAAAAGACTAGAATGTGGTGGTACTTGCATGGACCATGCATAAATAGTAAATGCCTCCTCTAGTAGTGAAAACCACTAGATTATCTCATGGCATTTGTATAAGCAAACTTCCCAAATTGGAATAAGGCCCAACAAAAGAAAAGAGATCTTGTTTACCACATGGATTAAATAAAAGATCATGCCTGAATATAAGGTGGCCAAGCTTGTGTGTATGTGCCACTAGCCAACATGAACCACAATGGTATTCCTACATGAGCTTATATTCATATTTAACCCATATGAAAACTTGACAAGGGTTCCACTCACATAGCATGCAAAGGTGGCCATGTGGCTCTCATATACCAATAATGTGAAAACAACAGGGTGCATATGAGCATGTGGAATTGTAAGTGGAGCCATCCCAACCCACATGAGCTAGAGGTAAACCCAAATAAATGCAAAGCTCACATATAGGGGAATGGTGGAATTATAAGGTGGTGACAGAGAAAGGTGATGGATTTGAATAAAAGATATGCCCCCAACTCAACTTGGGCATTAAACAATATATCAATAACCAAATACAATATTAAGAGGCAAATACAATTTACAATGCATATGAGAGAAGAACCAAAACAAAAAGGGTTTTATATGATGCTCAAATGCAAGGTGGCATGATGACATGAGCATGATATAATTATGATGCAACACTTATATATAGGAAGTAGCATATATAGACTAGGCTAGTAGCATTGCAATTGTTAGACAATTGGGATGCTACAAGATTCTCCGACTGGCGGATTATCCGGCCCTGGCACTCCAAGTCATGTCAGGGGCAACCAGGGAGAGGGAATGGATTATCCGGCCCCACCTAGGGGCGGATTATCCGGCCCTGAAGATCCAGAATAGCAGCAGCCCCCCTGTTATGAGTACAGATCAAGATCAAGGGCAAGGTTCATCATCTCCCACTCACAGTAATCAAGTGGTTGATGAAGGACAAGGTAGTGGTCAAGAGAAGGATCCAAATGTTGAAGCAACTCCTCCAAGAAACAATAAGGAAATTTAAGCTCGTCGCAAATCTCGTGCTGATCGGAACCTTGAGTTAAGGGGACATACTATTGACAAGGTCGTAGGTGATCTAAGAAGAAGAGTGTCTACTAGAAGAGAACTTGCTAGCTTCTGTGATCATCAAGCTTATATATCAATGGTAGAACCAAAGAAGGTCTTTGATGCTCTTGAAGATCCAGATTAGGTGGTTGCAATGCATGAAGAACTGAATAACTTTGAGCGTAACAAAGTTTGGAAGCTCGTAGAAAAAACCAAAGAGTGTCGCAATGTTATCAGCACAAAGTGGATTTTCAAGAACAAGCAAGATGAAAATGGCATTGTTGTAAGGAATAAGGCAAGGCTGGTGGCTCAAGGATTCTCTCAAGTGGAAGGCATCGATTTCAACGAAACCTATGCTCCTGTGGCTCGCCTTGAGTCCATCTGTATCCTTCTTTCTTATGCTGCTCATCATAATTTTAAATTACAGCAAATGGATGTTAAGAGTGCTTTTCTTAATGGTCCTCTACATGAGTTGGTATATGTTAAGCATTCCCCAGGTTTCGAGGATCCCAAGTTTCCGAACCATGTCTACAAAATTGATAAGGCGCTCTATGGCCTTAAACAAGCCCCAAGTGCGTGGTATGAGCACCTTAAAGAGCTTTTATTAGACCGTGGATTCGAAGTTGGGGAAATCGATCCCACTCTTTTTACTAAGAAGGTTAACGGGGATCTTTTTGTATGCCAACTATATGTAGACGATATTATTTTTGGCTCTACTAATCAAGCTTTTAATGATGAATTTTCAAAGCTTATGACTGAAAGGTTTGAGATGTCTATGATGGGAGAATTAAGGTTCTTTCTTGGATTCGAGATCAAGCAACTTAGAGAGGGAACCTTCATTAATCAAGCTAAATACATCCAATACATGCTCAAGGGGTTCAAGATGATGGATCTCAATGTTGTTGCTACTCCAATGTAAACTAAATGTCATCTTGGGCTTAATCCAAAGGGTAAAGATGTGGACCAAAAGGTATACTGATCCATGATCGGCTCTCTCCTTTACCTTTGAGCATCGAGACCCGATATCGTGTTGAGTGTAGGAGTGTGTGCAAGGTACCAAGCCGCTCCTAAAGAAAGCCACTTTGTGGCAGTCAAGAGAATCTTCAGATATTTGGTTCATTCCCCAAATTTTGGTTTATGGTATCCCAAAGGCTCTAGTTTCTCTCTATGTGGATGTACTGATTTAGATTGGGCTGGTGACAAGGATGATCGAAAATCAACTTCTAGTGCATGTCAATTCTTGGGCAGGTCTCTAGTGTGTTGGTCTTCGAAGAAACAAAATTGCATATCACTCTCAACCGCCGAAGCTGAATATGTTGTTCTGCAAGTGCTTGTACACAATTATTATGGATGAGAAAACTTTAATAGAATATGGTGTCAATTGTGACAAAGTGCCTCTTTATGTGATAATGTAAGTGCTATTAAAATTGCTTACAATCCGATGACATACAAGGACAAAACATATTGAGATTCACAATCATTTCATTATTCGGGATCATGTTGCCCGTGGCAATATTGCGCTATATTTTGTGAGCATGAAGAACCAACTTGCTAATATTTTCACGAAGCCACTTCATGAATCAAGGTTTTTTTATTTGAGGAATGAGATAAATATCATAGATTCAAGGAGATTGGCTTGACTACCCTTGCATACTCACTTGCACGTCCTCACGTATTTGGTTTAGATGCGGGCATAGACATAGTGGGAGTGTTGTCCTAATTTATAGGGATACCCCCCCATAATGCCGAAAGCAAGAAAAATCATTTCCCTTAATATCATTTTGTGATATGTGGGTCATCGATGAGAATTGCTTTTGAACTCAAGATACATCTTCATGGTGTCATGCCATGTGCTCCAACATGGTGGCTTCAGCCACCGCCCTCTTCCTTGAGAAGAGTTGGTTCCTATTGGCTCTTTTTGGATTTTCTTGCATATCTTATGTTCTTATGGACGACACACCCAATCTTGGCTTTTAGTTGATTTGTCCTTGCAATTTTGGGTGTGTAGTACCATATCAGTTTGGTGCTCTAAACCCAAGCCTTTCCCTAATCTCGAGCCATATATTCTTGCACACAAGTCCGATGTATACTTGCGAGGGGTTTGCTTGGGGTGCTCCGACCTGATTCTGTGCTAATAGAACTTTCAGAGGGGGTGGATTATCCGCCTCAAGTGAGGGCCGGATTATCCACCCCAGGGCGAATCTGTCCTTAAGGACTTAGCTCAGTGAGGGAGGGATCAAACAGAGCAGCTCATCTGTCAACACCCGGATTTTTAATCCCAGATGCCTGTTATGCCATACCTCGCAACCCTAGGATTACCATTTTTGCGAGACATAACAGAATTGGATACCACAAAGACATCATCCATTACAAATCATACATAAGGTCTTACACAAATAAAGATCTCATGATCCAGTTCTTAATACAATTCAAGCGTGAAATACGTAATAATAAAGGTAGCGTGGCGAAGCTCCATCTTGGTCCACAGCAATGCGATGGAGATGATCCTAGTTGTCGTAACCTTCCTGGGGTCCATCATCCTAGTACTCCTCTTCATAGTCTGGCCACGGGAATAGCCAGGGACAAAGCCATGAGTACTCTTTAAGTACTCGCAAACTAAGACTAACAAGTGAAGGGGGTTTTTCTAGTAGGACACTAAGCTCTATGTTTGTTTTGCAAAAGCCAGATTTACATCTACTAAGTTCAGAAGCAAGAGAAAGCTAGTCCAATTTTATAACACCTAAGTGGGAATTTGTATCTCACGCCACAACTCTGTTGTGGTCACGTCAAATTCTCCATTCATTTCACAAGTCATTTTGAAAACATCGACGAGAGCAGTATGGCCACTCAACTGTCCATAACCACGACGCTGACTATTCGAATAGTTTGACACTCTGCAGAGATTGTACACTTTCACCACAACATTTGATACATCCGTCAGAACAAATCCTGAAGTCACCATACTCGATGTCACGGATAATCAATCCTAACCTTTCAATTACACGCTAGTATAAGCACCTCTCTTGAGTTTGGCCTCCCAACCATGACCAACTGTCATCTTGGGTACTACATAGGTGGACAATCTTCACAAGGTAGACTCAGCTTAGACCTTGGGCGTGAGGGAACCAATACTAAGGTATATAAGTTTCCAGTCAAGCCCTACCCAATTTTGAGTATTCTGGTTGTTCGGAAAAATTGGAATGGTATCGCATCCAGGCAACCATCAGTTTTATAAAGGGCTAAGGCTCATGCCTCAACATTTTCATCACCAAAATCATCTGGTGTTCGGAAACACATGTCAAAACATCTCAGTAGAATGATCCATCATTCCAAGGTTTTCATAACCATTTTCCACCAAGTATTCCCATCTAAAGTTGATCAAGTTTTATGTAGCACTAGCATCTACAAGTGGTAAGTACAAATGAGTGGTAAACTAGTGGAGTTTAACTAAGTTCAATCTCATGCCTTAGGATGACATAAAGATTATCTAGCTTAGGCCAAGTTTTATGCTCTTTATGCAACCTTCAATTATCTTTCTAGTATCTACAAGTCACATAAGTAAGCTCTAAGTAAATAGCTTTGATAAAGAGAAATAAAGCTTGTAAGTAAAACTAGGATTGGTTTATCAAGTGGGTATAACCACATATGCTTAAGGCATATGGTTGGCATGGTAAGGCTTGCTAACGATAATATCTTGCAAGTGTTAGCTTGCACATTCAACTAGTAGTATTAGGCTTGCATCAGTATCGTATAAGCTTGCTAAATTGCAAGTGTTAGCTTGCACATTCAAACTAGTAGTATTAGGCTTGCATCAGTATCAGTATAAGCTTGCTAAATTGCAAGTGTTAGCTTGTTTGAGCGATGGTTGAAGTTCTCCTCGGCTTCTTCTTGTAGTATCTTCCTTCCTCCTCGTATCCTTGGTGGTACTAGCGTCTATAAATAAATCTGAGGTACACAATCACCAAACAATACTTAACTACTTTCAATCATCACACAAAAGGGTCCTAAAGATGATCTAGCATCATCACTAACATTACAAGCACTTGACTTAAAGATTTTATTTTTAGAAAAGTAGTTTCTACTCATTGAAAAACTACTTAACATTTAATATTCTCCAAACCAAGCATGGGATCATGTTGACACATGTCATCACCATATATTTCAGTTCATGGGAATGTGATTTAAAGTGGTGTCACAATTTAATAAGATTTAACCTTTTACTTTAAATAAAAATAAATGACTAGAAATGCCTATGTGGCATTATTTTATTACTTGAACATTATTTCTGTATGTAAACCCATATATTTTTATATATTCTGAGAGGTATGATCAATTGTGATTTTTGAGAGTTGGAATCAACACAAAAGCTATTATGGTCTAAATTTGAATGCAGAAAAGCTTCTGCCTTGTTATTTTTACCAAGGGTGATCTACATATCCAAATGATTTGAATCCAACGGGCTTGGATTCAGCATTTCCAGACCTTTCTAACAAAATTGGTTTCATTCAATTTGGTTCACTGAATCGAGCTGGGTTGATTTTTGAAACTAGGTACAGAACTGTGTTTGAATGAAAATGGAAAAATCCAAATTCAAACGAGTGGGATGCGCGGGAAGAGAAAATGGGTACCCTACTACGCTTCGCGGCTGGTTAAGTTGCTGTCCCCACGCGTCGATGACAGGGGGTGCAAAGAAAGAGACAGCGTGGTGCGTTGGATCTAGTTCTAATCCAAGCGGCTCTGGTTTTCATCGTCCATGTCGGGCAGCGCCGAGAGATGAACCCTAACGCGGTAGGTAGTGGGGTCGGGGCTCACGAGCTCGG
Organism: Avena insularis; assembly: GCA_023614405.1. NCBI lineage: Eukaryota > Viridiplantae > Streptophyta > Magnoliopsida > Poales > Poaceae > Avena > Avena insularis. The sequence continues at coordinate 146,775 of JAJUPC010000628.1, read as the reverse complement.
GCGTCGGCGTCACGAGCAGCGAAATCTGGCGGCGAACCTCCTAGTGGCATCTCCCTCACAGGTGGGCCGAAATCGGCGGTGCCCTTCTTCTCCACTCGCCAAATTTCGGCGATCGCTGCTCACCTTGCTCCGGGGTGGAGCGATCAGTGAGGAGAGGGAGTGAGATGGTGTGAAGAGTTTGAGCGGGGATGCCTCTATTTATAGTCTCTACTACAAGACCGGATGGGATGGGCAAGAGAGGCATGACATGGCTATGATGCACTGGCGATGCTCTATGGATTTAATCGTGTGTAGGGCGGTGGCAAATGGTGCAGAGCTCGGCGTTACTGCATGGCGGCATCTTCGATGGCGGCGGTGGCTACGAGTGCAGGCGGTGAATGGGCATGTCTGGCGGTCTCTCTGGACGGTGGGGAGCATGTTGGCGGCGAGGGTCGAGGTGAATAGCGGTTGAATGGGAAGCGGCGCGTGCTCTGTGGTCGAGAAGCGTTCGGTGTTCTCTGTTCACCATTGATGACATTGTCAAGCTTACAGTGGTGCTAGGGATTAGTTAGGGTCGTTAGATGATCTACTAAGGCTAGTGGTGTCCGGAAGAGGAACAAGTTAGGCGAAACACTGGTTTTGATTTTGTTTGATTTGTATCTGCAAGGTGTTTAATGAAATGGCGCATGAATTCAAGTTGTGAATTTTGAAAAGATTTTTGGTAGGTGTTCTAGGCATGTGCTGGTGAGTCTGTGGATGCTTGGGTTTTGAAAGTTGAGCTTGTTTGAGTGGTTTTTGCAAAAGTGGGATCTTCCCATATGATATAGATTCAATTTTGAACTGTCATTTAAACTATGCATTCAAATGTTTTTGGATGATCACAAGGTGGGCCTTGGTACTTTGTTATGAGTACTATCAAGGGGTGTAAAGATCCAAACAAGTTTTTGTTAAGTTTTAAAAGTTAGAGACAGCCAAAGTAGGCATGGGAGTTAAATTGGCCAAAGTGACCATTCCCTTATTTTGTTTGCTTTGATTCATTTGTCTTTGGGAAAAGCGTGGGGATTGTTTAGATGATATTTATTTCACCTAAGAATCCTTTTACAAGCAAAGAAACACAAAAGCAAGGTAATTCAAAAGAATCCAAATTGGAATGCATACACACATGCATGCTTTCATATTTTTATTTAGAAAAGTTTTTGTTAATCCTAAATTTTGATGATTAGAGTTTGATGATCCAAGATTCATATTTTTGGGATGTTACATCATCCTCCCCAACCCGTGCCCTGCCCCAAGCCACCGCCGGAGCCTCCGTTCCTCCCCGGAGTCGATTCGACCGATGGATTCTCCGGATCCCCGAATCTTCTTCCAGCGCCTCAATACCTTTCCTTGAGCTTTTCCTCCAGTGAGTGAGGTAAATCCCTCATCCATCTATGTGTATGGAAATCATTGTTGTTGGTGGAAAACTCGTTGTAGAAGATACTATGTGCTTCCCTTGCATGTTATATTCCGTAGTATTGCAACCCTAGTGCCCGATCTGTGTTGCCACGGTAAATCTGGGCCGAAACCGAAAAATTTCGCGGGGGGTGGATTATCCACCCCTGGCAGTGCCAGATAATCCAGCTGGAGGTTCACTGCCTGTTTTGGTTTTGTATCAGATTTTCCTACTTCGCATCATTGGACCATGGATTGTTTTACTACAGTATCTAACATTCCTCTTGGACTTGTGTGTATGCTTATCCCCATTCTACCTATCTATTTCTTCTCACAGGTGGCTCTAGTGCTCCCAAGACCTACAAGCGTCGTCCCCATGCCCGTTATCTCAGGCCCAACAAAGAGGGTAAGCTTGTTTACGAGACTGAAATCCGAAGGTTGAAAAGAGAGTCTGAACGGATGGCTGAGGCAGCTAGGAAATCCAAGAGGACCACCTATTGCAAGGGAAAAGGCAAGCAGTCCCATGTCAATTACAAGGCCATGGACAGCGTTGAGTACTCCTCCATTCTCCACATTGATTATTATGCCGAGGCTGACAGTGATGGTCCTCTGGAAGATAGCATGTTTTGGTGCTCCCACTTCAGGTCCATTCATGATGATGTTTATGCTACTCTCAATATATGCCTTATGCATCCTCTGAATTTGACTGAGGCTCAAACCAAGGCAAGACTTCATGAGGCTTTGTATGTGACCGCATATGCACCATCTTATGACTTTACAATGCCACTATAACTCCTCTATTGTGAAGCAGTTTTTCTCTACCCTTGTGATTTGTGGAGATGAGCTTCGCACCATGAAATGGATGACTGGGACCACTATGATTCAGTCAGATTTCCGCATTTTTTGTCAGGTCCTCGGATATGCCTTTCATGGGCATGACACACCTTCTTGCTCCATGCCTGACTTATGATGGTGTTGCTGGTACATTTCTGGTCTATCTCCATTATATGCTACTCTTGTTGGTTTGTTTCGTGACAACACTAATCCAATTGGGGGCAATAATGATAAGAACAGTGGTCACTTGGTTCCCCTGCTTGCTTTTTCACATGAGTGTGCCACCAATTCTGGGTCAAATGTCATGGACTATATTTATCATGAGATGACTGATGCTATGTTCAATAGGCTCTCCATCCCTTTTGCTCCCTACATTATGATGCTCATCAAGCACATGCTTCCACATGAGGAGTTTGGTAGCAATTTGGATGGAGTGCACAAGCCCAAGAAGATCTACAATAAGGCACAGAAGATCTCTCACCCTTCCACTGCCCCTTATTCTTTCATGCGCGATGCACGGGCTAGTGGTCGCCGGCCCGCGGTGTCCCCAATGGCACATGAGGTCAAGCAGCTCAACTGGTTTTGGCGGCATATTCTTTGCATCGGCGTCGACACTCACAAGGGGAAGTATGAGGCCTACCGGAGGAACCATGAGATGGCCCACACCCAGCAGCTCATTCTCCACCATGTGTCTGGGGCGTCTGGCCTGCCTCCACCTCCTACAGCTCCGTAGCCATATGCTCAGTGGAACACCTTAGGGATTAATTATGGCAAGCTCGAGAGTCACCTGTTTCCTACACGCCTAGGCGCCTACTCCTCTGATGATGATGATGAGTATGATGAAGAGGAAGGGCAGGGATGACTACGATGACGAGGAGGATGAGGAGAGATCTTCTAGAGCGCTAGCATCGCTCTTCTTCCTTTTTTGGTGTTTTGATGCCAAAGGGGGAGAAGTAGTTCTATTTAGGTCTCGGATTTGCATGGGTCAGGCGCAAGCATTTGCCTCTTTATCTTCTGTTTTCTTTATCGGTTGCTTGTGCCCCTTTAGTGTTGAACTTTTATTTGTGCTTGGTTTTATTGTATGAGACTATGTTTGTGTGGAATTATGTGTGGAATTCTGGATTTATCTTGTGGAACTATCGGTATGGAATTCTGGATTTATCTATGGAGTTTGGAATTATCTTGATGTCATCTGAAATTCTAGAATTATCATATTGGCTATTTGACATCTCGGTGGTATGACATATGTTTTCCCTCACTCATCCGTGTTATATCCGTCAATGTTATGAAATTGGCTTGTTGGTGAGTGTGTGCATTTGTATTCAAATGCAAGTTATTAATATGCACATATTTTGGGGGAGCCTCTTTCATTTCTTGAAGATGATGTTAGTAGGTTTTATTGCAAATCCTAGTATTGTCATCTAACACCAAAAAGTGAGAGATTGAAAGAACATTTCATGATCCCTAGTGTTTTGTGTGTTAGATAACAATATCAAGGATTATTTAATGTGTGCTGAAGTGCTATAGATCCTCAAAGTGTTGTTGGGGGCGGATAATCTTCCCCTGCCCGGGGCCGGATAATCCGCCCCTCCCCCAATCACAAAGGGCGCAAGGGAGCGCCACCCAGAGAGGGGGCAAAATATCTCTCAGATTGTCCGGCCAGGGTCGGAGTTTTTGCCTAGGCCGGATAATCCGCCCCTCAAGGAGGCCGGACAGTCCGCCCCCAGGAGATTTGCAAAGGTCGCCACGGCGCCTCACTCAGAGAGGGGGGTGGAGTTTCCCCGAACTTTCTGTCTCTCGGGCGGATTTTCCCCCAGGGGTGGATAGTCCGCCCCTTGAGGGGGCGGATATTCTGCCAGCTCGGCGCGACCCATTGTGTGGGGGCAGATTTTTCCCCGGACTTTCCGTCTCTGGGGCGGATTTTCACCCTAGGGCGGATAGTCCGCCCCTAGTGGGGGGGGCGGATAATCCGCCCCCAAATTCCTCGAACAATCAGTTCTGGGCAGGGGGTATTTAAACCCACCTTCCCCCTCCTGCCAGAACTCTTGGTTCATTCGAAAAGGACAAGGTCTACTCCTCAAGTTCCATCCAAGAGATCTCCACCTTCATCCACCCAAAGGCCTCGTCCCTTGGGGAATCGAAGGAGGAGGGTTCGATCTTCATCAACAGCAATCAAGTGCTTCACCTCCTCTCCATTCATTTGGAGAACCTTTGATCTAGTATTTCTTGCAAATATCTAGATCCTTGTTTTAATTATTTTGATAATCCTTGTTCTTGTGACAGCTTGTTGTCATTCTGAGCCTCAATTTGGTTGTGGATGTGTGCCCGCTAGAGTTGTAAAGGCGCCGGTTCCGCCTCGAAGGGTACCAAGAGTGGAGAAGGTGGATCATGCCTCTCGTCACGAGATCCATCGGAGAATAGGGTGAGGCCTGTTGTGGCGTGGTGGTCTTAGAACCACCCACCCCTCCAACGTAGATATACTTCTCTTAATAAGGAAGGAACTGCGGTAAAACAAATCCCTGTGTCTCCGCATGCTCCAATACGGTTTCCTCGCTCCTCTCTATACATGTTTAATAGATAGGTTTGCATATAGGGAAATTCTCGTAGTTGCGTATCTAGATAATTTACTTTATGTCAAGCCTAAAATTGAAAAAGAACTAAAAATTGAGTAGCACATATTCACCCCCCTCTAGGTGCCCATACGATCCATTTCAAAAGTGACTGGACTATCAACATGGATAACATTAAAGTTCGAATGTTACAATTAGGAAGCTCGTTGAAATTAAATGTTTGTCTAGAGGCTTGGCTCATGTATTCATTTTGCAGCAAACTATTCAGAGATAAGCATCCAAGATATACAAAGAAACATTTCTTCTTCAATACAATATCAGTAAGGCTAAGTTTTATTTTGTTTTTGTACCTATTTTTATTAATCATAAGTACGGTTGAATAGAAATTAATTTTGTTTCCCCTGTTCCTTGCTCAAAATAGGATTATTTCCTTGAAAAATGGAAAAATGAAGAAGCAAAGGTTATCTGGAACAAAGGAGCATTAGATTATTTCTATTGGGAAAATAAAGCACATCCATTACACATGTCCAATGGGGTATTTTCTATCTAACTTTTTTACACATGTCATAATTCTTGAAATCAACAAGAAAATAATACAACCATTTTATTTCTGTTCTTCATTTCTTCTATTTATTATTGATTTTTTTGCTATGTTTTTGCAGTTATAGTTTCCCAATGTAGAGAGCGGGCACTGGTTTGTTTTCTTGGTTGATATCAAGTACCATAACTTCGTTTTTCTAGACTCGTTCTTTGGTGAAGATAGTTCTTATCACAAGAAAATAGCAACCAAGATGGTAATGGCAATTACTCCATTATAGTTGATAGATTTTGTTCCGTAGTTCTTTTCAATATAATTTTTTTTGCTCATTTTAAATTTGTGTTCATGTTCATTTTAGTGAGGCAAGTTTCAATATATATAACATGAATATTTTGTATTTTTCATGTAACAGATAATAACTTTCAAAAGACATGGTACGAGGCTGGTCTAAAACAAATGAACTTTGAGATATATGGCAGAGCCTACCCAAATTTTCCAAAACAAACAACACCGTACGTATAAGAATTTCCATAAATACATTGCTATATATTTTTTCATTTTCATACTCCACCTTTGTTGTTCAGTCCCAATTTTTTATGTTTAAGTTTAATCTTTTGTTTCTTTTGGCTGCTGCTTCTATGCAGAAATGATTGTGGCATATTCTGTATGAAGTACATGGAACTTTTCGTTGCAAGCAATCAGTCACAATGCAAATTCTCACCATTTTATGTCCCATTGTTCCGCATCAAGTATGCTCAAGATATTCTAATGAGCCCACACAACATGGATGTAGCAGCACCCGGTAAATCCACTACTAGAAAATACGCTATTGTTTGTGCCCACAGCACATCATCGCGGCATCATCATGCATACCTTTGCCTAAAAACATTTACGCTACAACCTATCTTTGTTTTGACATGCTTCCCTCTTTATTTCAAAATACAATCATCAAGGTCTTCCTGAATATTTTGTTATATCTAAAACGATATACAAAAGTCTTTTAAAATAATAATAAAACTGTTGTATTATTTTTAGAGAGGCAGCCAGCTAGGCCCATGGCAATACCTCCAGATCCTATCACCTCAAACCTAATCCCTAGTCCCACCCAACTAAACCCCTCCCGCCTTGACCTCTCTGGCTTCTGCCTTTGCCTGCTGCCACCCGTCAAACCCGGCCCCACCTGAGGTCCCACTCCCGCGCGCTCTTCTTGATCCCACCCAGCGTTCACGCGTCCGCTCCTGGAACCCACCTTCCCAAGTGGCCAAGACCCGTGGGTCCTCTCTCGTTTCCCTCGCTCGGGACCTTCCCAACCCATGTGAGATCCCTTCATTCTCCCACCACACCCCTAGCACCCTCCTGCGCCCGTGTGTGACCTCACTCTCCTCTCCGTCAAATAGCTAGCATCGCCCTTCCCCTTGTCCTCCTACAGGCCTTGTTCGCCCTCCCCTACCACGTAAATGCCCGCAACTTTCACAAATCCTCTCGTCCAGGCAGTGCTTCGCCCTAAACCTACATGGTCTCTCCCCTCTACTTGAGCATGCAGGTCTCCTATGAGAGACACCGCATCCCTTTGTCTTCTGCGTGCGTGCCAGACCAGCTCAATGACAAGCCCGGCCACTACTGAAATCGCCTTCCATGGCAGCTCAACAGCGCCGCTGGGCGTGGCCTCGGCGCCATCCGCCGTGCTCTGCCGCCCCGGCGTCTTTCTGCCTCTACCTAGCGTTAGTGCGCTGCACGCCTCTGTGTCGCGTGTGTTATAGCATTCATCTTACATCACTCATGTTTCTCCTTTGTAGTACCAGGTTGGTCTTGGTTTTATAATATCTTGGGAGGCTCAGATAGATAACGCCGTGCGTTGTTGTTCTCTCGGCCAAGTTTGGTTTCCAATTGGTGTCGTGCCAATAGGTGCTCAATGCATCGTGTAGTCATCGAGCTGTGATACCAAAACCGATGCCGGCGTGGAACCAAGTGCGCCGATAACATTGAGAAAATTGGAATCCGAACATCCTCTTTGCGGGCGCCAAGTTCTCCACACAGACCCGATGTTAAAGACCCCCCAACAGCCCCGGTCCGGGGTCAAAGCCCCAAACAAAAAGATCATCCACACGAAGCGAAGCCCGATGTCCCGATCCGAGCCGATCCCAGGGGACCCTCGGCGAACCCTAAGATATTACATAACCCAATGTGACCTTTTAGGAGCCCCATATTTTTTATAATATATAATATATCCCTGTTGCATATAATTTATTCATCTACGCGCCCTTATTGTGTGGTTTGGGGGAGCACTATGCCGATTCACCTCATGGGTAAATATGGAATCATATATGGACTATTTTAGTCCCAGTTTGCAACTCATTTTAAATTTATTAATAGTGAGCAGGTACCTTTGTTTACATGCTTATTAATACAATATTTAAGTTACGGGTATCTAAACAACATGAACCACCTAATAATTAATTATCGGACCCGGTTACGCTTAATTTTACTAATTACATCGCATCTTTGCCATATCGCCCATCATACATACATCATGCCGTTCTTATGTCATAAATTAAATAGTGCACTCTGATTGTTTGTTCCTAGTGTTTGCTTCTTCACGGATTAGGCCGATGGTTGATCACGAGTGTCGACCCGATCTTCGGATGAATCTTGTGTAATGTTTTTCAGGCGAGCATTCTCCCTTTCTACTATTTTACATTTCCTGATCTTTATTCCCTCCTATTGATCTGTACTATCTAGCATTGCGATGCTCCTAGTTTTTCGTACCACATTGATATCCTTCAGCCTCCTATGTTGCATGGACACATCCTATTGCTTGTTGATTGATAGGCAGTCGATTATGCGAGTCGTGGTGCTTTCTCAGTGTTAACCCATGGCGTCAAGTGTTCCATCGATGTTGGGTGGTTGTTACATGTTTAATGGTGGATATGATCATGGTTAATTACTGTTTAATAACTAAATTGAGAAGTAGGTAAAATCTGAGGAGGCCTGCGATTGGGTAATAGACAATATTTGGTTTTCTTAGCCCACTTGTGTCGTGGGACCCAGTTCTTGATACCTGTTAGAGATCGGCGTGCTAACCACCGAATTGGAATTGTGGGGCACCCCATCGATTTGGTACTGATTTTAATGTCTTGTGCTAGGGAATACGAAGTAGTTTGGGGCTTTATTATCTGTGCCCTGCCATGCTTTCTTCCTTTATTTACGATTGCGTGGGCGCCCCACATGCTGTTTAGGAACCCCGTGATACGTTTGGCTGTATCGACAAGACCAGACACTTCGGGTTCCCGATGCGTTTCACAATGCGTCGACCTGAAACCACAGGTCCGTCACCGGAGACAGTGAGCTTCCGTTCTGGTAATAGTGGGGTGGCCCCGATTGCTTACTTTAGAGTGCGGAAGCGTTGTGTCCGAAACCCGTCGACATACCGTTAGGTGTATGTTTGTGATATTGTACCTACCTGATCGACCTTGAGGGTGTGAGTGCGATGGGAACTTTGGTGCACCCTACTTGGTTTAATCTTTCGAGAAGGCATCGCGGTTATAGACTTGGAGCATAGTTCTAGAAGTCATAGACAACTATAACTAAGTTTACTGTTATAATTTGACTTGTATCGGTATGACTAGTAATCAGCTTCACTTTCTACTTGAGAATGGCTAAATAAAAGTACCAACAAGCTGCTTTAGGTTTGGGATATCTCGCTGTTAATATCTGACTAGTAAATTGCAACTTCTAGCGGAATGGTTAACTAAAAGTGCCTGCTTATTATATCAGGATGACTATCTATACCTGACTAGTAATTGCTGCAATAACTGAATAAATAAAACTGCCTTAGCGGTGTGAGTTCCTCAGTTGACACCTTTCGTTTGGTCTCGAGAAGCCAGGATGGATATGTTTGAGTGGTAGTATCAGGTTGGTTCGAATAGGTCTTTCTTATCCCTCTCACGATAGCCGGCGGGTTATGCTCCAGTCTCTGTAGGTTGTTTAGTGCATCTTCCAGCTGCGCTTCAGTCCACCATACCTATGGCGGGCTAGCTGAATTCTAGTCTTTCCGTAGATGTCTTTGGACTCGGTCTTGGCCCTTTCTCTTTTCCTTTGCCTTTTGTGACACCCTTTTGTTTAAGCAGGTTTGAGATCGGCGTGCGTTAGCAGGGTTACCCTTCGACAGCACAGGCAGGGTTATGGGCGCCATTGGTTATTCTTCAAAATCTAGCTCAGTTGCATCTTGTCGTTACTCGGTTGTTGTATCGTTTTTAAGGTGATTTGGATCTTTATCTTTGTATATCTCTATATTCTTAGACTCTTGGAGTCATTGTTGTATATATACATTTTGTGGGTTCCATCGCTGATGTGCTTAATGATATTACTTCATTTTCCACCCTTGCGCGAAGTGCCTTGTAGGCACCTTTGAATCTATCTTGGGTTTGGCGGAAATGTAAAACTTTTGCATAAAGACGATCTAAGGAATTACAATGGAACACAATGCAAAATTTGGCTGCCATGTTTGTACCATAAGGTTTTGATGCTGCTTACACATATTTTTTAGCATTTTTCTTCATTAATTTAATGAGGTACACTTTGTTTTAACTATGTTCCTTGTTCATTCTTAGGGATGGGAGAAAATAAAAGCGCAAGTTTTGCTCAGCAAGTTTCAACCAAATAGCTAAACACACTACAACAGATAGAGAGTTTTATGGTTTTTTCATGTTTTCAGCAACTGTGTAATTTTCAAGTCCACGATTTTATATTTTTCAAGTTGTGTTACGAGGGTAACATGCGGTTTTGACAAGCGGAGCAGATTTTTTTGTTTTACATGTTGTCTATGATTGGTATCCTTTGTTCATTGAACTTTTATTTATTCATTTTACGCTGCTTGTTAAAATTACAATAAAAACATATTTTACCATCTTGTCTTACTATCTTCTCATATTTTATTTGGTATATTTTCTCGTACTGGTTTGATCCCAGCTATAATGCAAGCAGGTATCCATTCAATTGAAAAATTATACTATGAAGATTTGACAATCAAACTCAAAGAAAGTAAATAAAGATTTATATACAAAGGTATGTCCATTGTTTTTGTATTTCTCCTTCTTACTCAATCTTACTACCGCACCAATAAATATCACTACAAATAACATAAAAGAAAAATTATCCAGATTACAAAATTCAAATAATTTTTCTCTTCAAAGGCAACTTGAGACTTAGTCACTTTGGCTTGTTTAGTCTTTCTTGATTGCTTTGGCTAGTAGTTCCTTGTTTTGATCCATTGGTTGCTTTACTTGGACCATCTTACTTTCTGATCAAAACAACAACATATGCAATTTAGATGAATAGCTGTTTTTGAATAGTAATTTATAATTTTGAAAACAGTGCTCATTTGGAAGAATAGTACATTGTTTTCCTTGGTTTTTCTAGTCTTCTTGGAATGCCTCTTTTAGGTAGATTCTTATTAGTGCATATGGCGGTGTTGTGTTGATGTGAGCCACGGTGGCTACATGTTATCTTATTCTTAGAAATAGCTCCTCCATAAAAAGTTTCGCCTTTATAACTTCCGGATGACCTTTTAAAGGAACAACATTAGGATCTTCACGGGAAAATCTACCATAACCATCATGTTTCTTGGAAGAGTAGTTTTTGCCTTGTGAATTGCTTTTCCTTTATCTTTAATTCTTCTCCCTCTTGCATCATCTTCCCGATTGTCATCTTATCTAGTCCTTCTTCTATTTTCTTTATCTCTTCGTTGTGCTTTTATATATTTTCAGGTTGTGACAAAATAGCCGGAGGCAACATTATTTCAATCTAGACAACACAATGTACCTCAGATGTTTTATTGCTTGTTGTGAGATCAATTGGAATGAACTTTTAACATCTCTTAAATATTTCCCTCTCCTTGAGCTTCCCACCTCGCTAATGTAGTACTTTTAGAATGGCGAGACATGTTGATTGAATGAGAATACTAGATGTAGGCACACACTATTACATCTTTATCGTTGCAACATATGCACACAAAATCTTGTGTTGCAATGTTTTATGGAGACAATATATCTCCCTAGGTCTGATCTCTTTCATTAGAAGCATAGGTGTCTTGTATGCCTCATATCTACAACCTTTCAATCTCATCAACGTGAAATTTGATGCAAATTTTAATACTATTACGAAATCGCAAAATATCCTTGATTATACATCAGTGAGCCTGTTTCAATCTCACTTTACCCAAGCAATAGTTGGATATGTTGTCCTTGTATTTGTGTCACCTTCTTTTCTAACTCTTCATTTCTCGTGTCTTTTTGATTCTCAGCTCATTACTATAAGTAGACCCCACATTGTCTTTGAATATTAGATTTGTGCCCTCCTTCTATACATTGAGTGAAAAAGGACAAAGTTCTCTTAAATACACGCTGGACAAACTTTGTCATGTCGTCCCCACATTATTTTTCAAATGCCAGGGTACTTAATGTTGCTCTTTATTTAATCATGCAGCAGCCACAAAGTTTCAAATTCATCAATGAATTCAACGGGATTCTTGAATTATGCTCCCGAAAGAAAACCAATGTGGGTTTGGATTCTTCAAAACTTCCTCCGCCTCTTCAGCTTTCTTGTTCACATGAAAAAACAGTTCGATGAAAAGCAAGTATTTGGGAAAACTGCATCAATGCCATTTTTATGACATCTGTCGGTGATAATTTTTCATTGGTCTTTTCCTCAAGTGCTTGGCAGCTTTAATGCTTCAAACAACCATTTGAACATTTATCCCTATTCATTGTTTTGTAATAGCATCCAAACAACAGTTATGACCATGATGACACAACAATTGGTACAAGGGAGATTTATACTTGTTATATCTGATATTATGTGAAAGCTCATGCCCCATACAAGTTATTACATTTCTCTTGAAAGCCATTATCCCAAAATATACATTCAACCTTGTTACCCTCCCCAGTTTTAATTCATAATGAAATCTAGGATCTTGGCCAACTTCTCTACCTAAAATAATCCAGTACTTTCATTATGTCATTCCTGTTACTTCCTCTTGCCTTATTAGGTCATAACATTCTTTGACATCTTTTTTTAGTGTATGGAACGTACTTTGACACCACCTACGAGAATATGTTAGTATTGCCATTTATTTTCACGGTTGCCAATATCACATGTGAAATTAGGATAAACAAATTCTCTTGATGCATCATGTTCTTATGGGATACGTAGATACTTGCTTTCATCACGAGTAGGCACAACTCATGATTATTGATGCAGCTCTATATGTTTTTATGTTTTGTACCATTTATTTTCTTCATGTAACCACATCTTTGCTTTGCAATCGTTGATCTCTTCATTCATGTGTTTTGCATTTCAGGTGGTGCTTTTCTAGTCCTTTCATAAAGCCTCTTGCTGCTTTTACGAATTTCTCTTTTCAAAACATCTGCCCACGAACTACATTTGCCAAACATAACATGTAGTTCCTCTTGTACAATTCATGCCAACATTCTGCCCATGTAGTTTCCAGCTTTCTTCTGAAAAAACCACATATCATAGCATATTCATTGTAGAATTTGTAGTTGATGTGATGTCAAATCATGCTCCTTATCACCGGAACATGGTAATGGCTTCTTGACTACCCGATGCATGTTGCCTCTCATGTTCAAAGAAAAGCGGATATCCTTAGAGTAAGTTGCTCTATTCCATCACGGCATCTCCATTTACGCGCTGCATAAATATCTACTCCTCTTCCCTGAAATGTTATTTATTTTTTGAATTCTAGTTATTTTGTTAACTATCTCATCAGTTTGTTTAGCATTTTCATCCCACTACCGTTATAAATTTATCTACCATCATCTACTTCCTCATTACTATATGTCTTGTTCATCTTCTTCTTCTCATCTTTGTCTCAAATTAGGGGTTGCTCTTGCTCTTCATCTTGTCTTCATCAAAAGCATTGGTGAGAGCTTGTATTAGGCGGGTAAAACCACTCCCAGAAATGGTGTTTCTATCTTCGGTGCATCATCCTTGTCATCATGCATGTCTTATCTTTGAAAATGTTTCAACTAAACCCTATTTTGTTTGCTAATTCTTCCCCCTTATATTCAAATCAATATCATATTCCTATTTCATTTTTGTAAAATTATTAACAACATTTTTATAAAAAAGTTTTAAATACATAATAAATAAAACCCTAGACCTAAACCGGCCAGAGCCCACCCGGTGGGAACAAATCCTACCTGCCCAAACCCTAATCCTATCCTAGTCCCTCCAAACCACTTGCGCCACCACCTCCACAAACTCATGTTGACAACCCCTCCCCTGGCCCCCTGCATATAAGCCAGCCTGCAGTGAACCCCCTCCCGCCTAATCAATAGCACCGCACCACCCACCATCGATCCACTTTCGCCACAACTTGCATGCACTGCATGGCCCCGACCTGGTCCACCGCTCGTCAGTCCCACTCTTCCTGCGCATGTTTCTCCCATGCATGCAGGCCTCCCTCGGCCTCATTCTTGAGCAAGCAGAAGCTCTGCCTTCTCCCTTACATGACTCCCTCCTCCTCAGGCAGGCGCTGCTTGATCGTCGCCTCACGCCCATCATCCATGTTCAGTCGTCATGTCCCCGGCGTTGTCTGGCGCCCCTGCAGCTTTGTCTACACACCCTCGCCCGGTCTGCGCTGTCCTGCTTGAGACCCGGCGTGTCTCTCGCCATGAATGCCGCTTGGCGCCTTCATCTTCTTATCCCCATGGCTTCGCGTACCAGCTTGTTCCCTTTGTTCCGTCGCCCATCGCGAGGCGTAGCACCGCCTGCATCCCTTCACCTGCAGGGTACGCAGCGCCCTTGCGCGAGCGTCCTTTACTCGGCCGCCGGGTAAGCCCCTTCCCTACAACCTGGCGCCACCTCTCTGTCGGTGGCAAGCGCGCAGGTGTACTTTTTCTCATGATGCCTCGTCTCCAGCCATGCATAGCGCACCTCCATGATGCCCCTCCATACGCCGCCAGCGAGACCCCTCACGGTCACGCCTTCCCTCGTCGGTCACGTTGTTCCGCAGCAGCGTGCGCTCACGCCTCGGTCGATGATGCCTGGCGGCCCGCTACACGCGCCCTGGGCGGCCTGTCCATCGCGGCCCCATGTCCCTCCTTGCATTCTCTGTCACTAGAGCGGCGCCCGGCGTCGCGTCAATCTCCTTTTCACTTTGCCCGTCTGGCTTGTGCGCCTCGCCTCCTCTTGCATGTGTCGTCTTCCCGCAATTCAAGTAGTTCAAGGCATCGCATAACCTATTTAGCAGATGTATAAGCAGTGACCCTCAGTTCTGTAGGTTCCTTTGTGGGTGCTGCGATGTCCGTGTTGTTGGTTCTCATGATCATTGTCGTCTTAAGCTTCTCGATTACCCTCAAGTCCAAATCGATAGCCGTAGCCAATATTTGAACACCAAGATCGTCCCACATTGATAAGATCCAGCTTGACTGGGATCAAGATCTTCGACAAGGGCATCATGTTCTCCTTCTCGGAACGAAGCGAAAGCATAACTCAAGCCCTCGCTTCATGGAATTAGAAGACGTTTCTATAAACCCCTTGAGCCCCAAAGATCTTCCCGCAGCAATGTGTGACCTTCCCGATACCCTATTTTATAATATAAATACAACATGCGCATATTCAATTATTCATGCTTGCATCTCATCTTGTATGTAGTTGTTTGGGGCATAGAGCGATTACCTCATAATTAAATATGAAGATCATATCTTGGACTAATCTAATGCTTATTTTAGTCTCATTTAAATTTGTATGGCAGACTTTTATTGCCATATTTTTTTCCTTGTTAAGACTATATTTAAATTGCGGGGTATAAACAACGCGAACCACCTTATTAATTGTGAACCCAAGTTCGTAATATAGTCTAATTACATCACATCTTGCCATGTCATATATCATACATGCATCATGCGATCTTATCGTAGTATTAAATAGTGCATCGGTGTTTGTGCTAGTGCTTTGCTTCTTCCGCGGATTAGGGTGATGAGTTGATCGCGAGAGTGTCAACCCGATATTCGGATGAATCTTCGGCAATGTTTCGAAGCTGACATTCTCCCACTATTTCTATCTATTTTACATTATTGTCTTTACTTCCTCCATTGATCTGTTGCTATCGTGTTGCAATAGCACGGTCTGTACCACTTTATATCCTTGCAGCCTTTATGTTGTGGACACCTCCTATTGCATGTTGTTTGGGTAGACAATTGGCGCTAGCAGTCGTAATTAAACGCTTAGAAGTAGCCCGTGTCATCGATGTTCCTTTTGCGATGTTTTGGGTTAGCATATTAAGTAATGGTGGAATGATCATGGCACAATTACAGTTTAACCAGCAACTAATATTGAAAGTAGGTATAATAAATGCTTTTGAGCTGAGGGTAATAGTTGAGATACGTGGTGTATTATCCGCCTGTGTCCATCTAGAGCCCAAGTTCTTGACACCTATTCCGGAGACAAAATGGCGCGTTAACCACATGTAAGTGTTATAGGCACCTATCTGACAAATATCTGATTTCAAAGTGTCTCTTATTTTATTCAAGGGGCCACAACACTAGATTCGGGCTTTATGTGTTACTCACGTACTTATGCCATGCATACCATGTATGAGATGTTTATTACATGTTGCTTTCGATGGTTTATTACCTAATGCGTAGAGTGCGGCACTCACATCACGTCACAGGAATATTTTGTCTATGACCTCTTATCGATGAAACTCCATGCAACCTCGGGGTCCATGTCACAGGAAGATTAGCTGCTACCTGGTATTAGGGTAAGCCTCAGTGCTTCAATTGGCCCCATGTACTTGCTTTTACAGGTTAGAAGCATGCTCGTGTCCTTAGACCCCGCTACGACATACCGATGGAAGTATTATGACCAATTGATGCAGCAAAACAAGGGTGGGGAAGTGAGTGTGGAAACTTTGGTGCACCTGAGGGGTTTAATCTTTTGAAAAGTCGTGTAAAAGGTGGTTATGGGCGACTTGGAGCTTACAATTCTCGATCATAGACAACTATAACTAAAGTTCTACCATTATAATTTGACTTGTATCACGATATGACTAGTAAGTTGAATAACCACCACAGAAATAATGAATAAAATTGCCAACCCGTGTGAGTTTCCTCGGCTTGACTTCCCTTGTTTGGTATCGGGGAAATACCGGGATGGGTATGATTGGTGCTAGTATGAGGAATTGAATCGAGAATAGGTTTTCTTATCCCTATCGATGATAGTAGGATTGTATTAGTCTCTATAGGTTGTTTAGTGCATTATGCAGCTGTAGCTTGATCCTGCATACCTATGTGGGGCTGAGGACCACGAGGTCTAGTCTACGCCGATATGTCTTTGGCCTCGATCTTTGACAGCTCTACTTTTGCCTTTTGCCTTTATTTGGCACCTTTTTGTTTAAGCGGGTTTTTGAGATCGGCGTTGTTAGCGGGGTTACCCTTAAAACGACTTTGGGCAGGGTTATGGAGCGCAGGTTAAGACCCTTCATTGGATTTTATTCTTCAGAGGCCCTTAGCCCCATATGCATCTTGTCAGTAGTCGGGATGTTGTATACGTTTTTCAAAGTGATTTGGGTCTTTGTACTGTATATACGTATTCTTGACTCATTGGTGTTTGTTGTATATATATGTTACGTAGGTTCCCATCGCTGGACTAATGTGTAATGATATTACTTAGTTTTTCACCCTTGCGAAAGTGCTGATGTGAAACACCTTTGAATACGTTTCTATCACGGGTTTTAGCGGGAATAAACTGGCTTGCATAGGACCGATTCTGAGGAGAATTTGCTACAGTGGTATCGAGCTCGTGCGATTCACGATACCTTAGCGAGTCTGCTTTGTGTGGATAACAAGGCTAGCAGACGTGTAGTAGAGTGTCAAAACTATTTTGAAAAATGGTTGGATAGATCTGATTAGGTCTTCTTTACTCCTTACCCTCTCTTATTCCTCTTATCTCGGCGTGTTTTGAATCATTTCTCTCTTATCTTTTCTTGAGTCCAAGATTTCTAGTAGTGGTGGGTTTTTCCGTTGTACCTTCAGAGTTTCGACTTCCATCCTCTTGTAACGGTGCTTCAACATCGAACCTTCATGCTATCAGGTGAATCTTTCATCTGCTTTGTACCTTTTAGTGGACCAAATTCACTAATTTTTTTCTTCCTACCCTCACGGTGTTTGCGTCTGACAGAAGTCAACGAAGTACATCCGGACACCTGATGAGAATCTCCATCCCTCATTAATTTACGAACCTCGCATGTTGAGCTCTTTAGTCTGAATTCTGAGAGTTGGTTTGCAGTAATCCGTCTGCATTCATGTACATAGTAATGCTTTGAGTGTGGGATGGATGTCGACCATACCACCTACTAATATCATTCTCTTTTGTACATTGAATGGTTGGGTCAATGCAATTTACTCCTTCGCTGAAGTTATAGGTTGTACCTTTTGAGACCTCTACCTTCGTCCCTGCCTTTGTTTTCGGAGTGTTCTACTAGCGAACATGAGCAACAATCCTTGTTGGTGGTGTCGCTGAATTCAATATGAAGAAATAACCATTGTTAGTGGTGTCGCGAGGACCTACATGAAGCGGGAATATTCAGATAAATGCGCCCTTCTTCTGTCTGCCATGGGCGGATCTCGGGGAGGCGGAATCCATTGTTAGTAATTATTGATTGTAGCACCCGGTAAAACCACTACTAGAAAACGCTGATGTTTATAGTTTGTGCATCATCATGACAACATCATGCATTTATTAGTCTAAAACTATTTCTCAAAAGCCTATTTTGTTTTCAGATATTCCCCTCTTTGGAAATTTCAAATCGAAAACCCTAGATTAGATTCGGATCTTTTATTTATCTAAAACCTTTTTTTGTTTCAAATGTTTTGTTTATAAGAAAGAAAAATAATAAATATAAAATATTTTTTGTTGTTAGTGGGGAGGCAGCCCGATCGGCCGGGCCCAAAGGCCTAGCCAGCAGGCCACCTACTACCCACTAGAACAAGCCGTAACCTAATCCCTCTCCAACCCTAAACCCCACCTACTCCTCTCCCATCCGCTTATTGGCCATACACAAAATTCCCACCCACTACCTCAACCAGCCCCAACCACTTTTTTGCACACGACCCACCCAGCAGCGACAAGCACACAACGCACCCTACCGGTCAATATCACGCACACACTCCCTGTCAAACCAGGTCCCACCAGCCCTCCTCGCGTTTTCCCCAACCACTGGTCGTCCTCCTCACCTCGATAACCATGCCCATGCTTGAAGAAACTCCCGCACACCACCTGCATTATACCATGCATCCGTCATACCGGCCTTTCGCTTCACGGAGCCACCTTCCATGAGCCCGAACTCCCTCGTCACCCGCTGCCTCCCTCTTAGGCTCGTGGCCACCGCCATCGAGGACCCCTCTCACCGCCTCTCGGGCCCCTGGCTCGCGAGCAGCCCAGGTCCTCCTCGGCTCGGTCCTCCTCTTCCCTCTGCCACTTTGGCGCCTCGTCCGGCATACGCCGCACACACCGGCGCGAGCTGCCACCCCGCCTCCCCAGCGTCCGTAGCTAGGCGGCGCCCGTCGTCACCGCCGTCGTGCTCTGTCGCTTCTCTTCGAGCATCGTCGTTCCTCTTCTTCGCATCGGCGCAAGCGTTGGCTTCGATTCTCTCACGAGGAAATCGCACTTTTGTCGACCTTCCCTCACACACCTTTGTGCAAGCACATTTCCGAGCAGCACCTTCCCGGAGATGCTGAAACGATGCTGATATAATTACATCAAGTTCCTTTACGTTGTTTCCGTAGGCAAATCGGCGCCCTATGCGTTTGCTAACTCTTGTTCCTGTGCAGGTACTAGATGAGGTACCTAATGTCTCTGCCTTTGGTGAAATGGCGTGCTTTGGTTGTATCTTACGTAATTGTATCACCGTTAGTAACATACACCAAGCCTTAACCCAATGCTCCACTTGTTCTCTGTTCCCGTCGTGGCAGAAGTCTAGTGCTAGTGCTAAAGGCCAGAGACCAAGATCTCGTCCCTAGTTCCTCACTGGACAAGGCCACCGACAAGATCTTCGTCACGACACCCGGTTCTCCACCGGAATCCGATGGTCGTACTCCGAGAACTCCATCACGGAGCACCAAGTACTTCTACATGGACATCAAGACCCGGATCCGATCCCAAACCCTGCCGAGACCCCGAACCTCCGAACCCCAAGATCTTCGGAACCGAGATGTGTGACCCCTTTCTTTGGACCCTATTTTTATAATATATGATATCTACTTGTTACATTAAACTGTTCATGTTTGCATGCATATTGTGGGTGTTTGGAGCTATTTCGAAGATTCACCTAGTAATTAAATATGGAGGCCATATGCGGACGAATCTAGTCTTATATTGGCCCATTTAAATTTGTGTAGCGAACCGATACTATGTTTTGCCATATTAAGTCAACATTTAAATTGAGGGGTATCTAAACAATATGAACTGTCTAATTAATTGTCGGGACCCCGGTTCCGCTTAATATTGTCTAATTGCATCGCATCCTTGCCATGCCATACATCATACATGCATCATGCCCGATCTTTCGTCGTAGTATTAAATAGTGCATCCGGTGTTTCTTCTAGTGCTTTGCTTCTTCACGGATTAGGCCGATGAGTTGATGTGAGTGTCGACCCGATCTTCGGATGAACCTTCAGCAATGTTTTCAGGCGAGCATTCTCCCTCTTTCTACCTATTTTACATTTCTAGTATTTATTTCCTCCTGTTGATCTATTGCTATCTGTGTTACGATGCTCTAGTTTTCGTACCTACGATATCCTTTGCAGCCTTATATTGCCTGGTACACATTCTATTACCTGTTGTTTGGTAGATAGTTAGACTTGTGTGTCGTAGTTGCTTGCTCAAGTGTTGTTGCGTGTCGTCAAGCACCATAGTTGTTGGAAAACTGCCATATGCTTTATGTTGGAGATGATTATAACTTTAATTACTGTTTAATAACTAAAATTGAAGTAGGTAAATAATGCAGAGGCACAGGTGGGCAATAGATGTTGTTTGGTTTTAACGAATCCACTTGTGTCCGTGGGACCCAGTATGATACCTGTTCTTTGAATATTCGCACTATCCGCCTGTGGGACCATGAATCCCCCTAGCCAGAGCTTGAGTCATATTTATTTCTTGGGGCCACAAAGTAGTTTGGGGCTTTATTACTATCATGTACTTATGCCATGCTTTACTGCTTTATTTACGATTGCGTGGAGTGCTGTCTCTTCATTTTGGATCACACGATTATGTGGTATCGACAAGCCTAGTCACACTTTGGGTTCCCGGTCGTTCTGACCGTTCGCAAACCTCTAGGTTCGTCTCGAGCAGCCAACCGTGGCGGGTAGCTTGGTGGGGTGGCCCCTAAATTTATATGAATCTTACAATTGCTTTCTGTCGTGATGCCTCGTTGGGTTTTATTTGGTTTTATCGAGGTTGATATGCGTGTGTTGCTATTTGTGCCCCCTAGGGTAAAACTTTTACGAGAGCCGTGTCCGCGTTATGGGCGACTTGGAGCACGATATCTCGATCATAGACAACTATAACTAAAGTAGTGTTATAAATTTGACTTTATAATGACTAGTAATCAGCTTCACTATAATGGAATGGCTAAATAAAAGTGCCAACAATTGCTGGTTTGGGTTGTCTGTTACCATTGTATCGACTAGTAAGTATTGCAACTTCTAGCGGAATGGCTAAATCAAAGTACCAACAAGCTGCTGGGTTTTGGGATGCCTCATGCTATATGTATGTCGACTAGTAAGTACTACAACTACAAGCGGAATGGTTAACTAAAACTGCCCACTTGCTTATTATATCGACGACTCATGCTATCTATATCGACTAGTAATTGCCGCAACTATAACGAAATGAATAAATCTACCAAGCGTGAGTTCCTCGGTTGACTTCCTCCGGTTGGTATCGAGAATACCGGGATGGGTATGTTTGGTGTTAGAATCAGGTTGGATCTGAATAGGTTTTCTTATCCCTACCTAATAGCCAGTTGTATTGAGTCTCTATAGGTTGTTTAGTGCATGATCTTTTGCCACTTGATCCACCATACCTATGTGGCGAGGACCGCCGAATTCTAGTCTCGCCGTGTCTTGGCCTCGATCTTGGCTCTCTTTTTCCTTTGCCCTTTGTTGGCACCCTTTTGTTTAAGCAGGTTTTGAGATCGGCGTTGTTAGCGGGGTTACCCTTCCGGCTTGGCACAGGCAGGGTTATGGGCGCCATTGGTTATTCTTGGGGCCCTTAGCCCCATTTGCATCTTGTCCGTAGTTGGATGTTGTATCGTTTTCAAGGTGATTTGGGTCTTTGTACTGTATATCTGTATTATTGACTCATTGAGTCGCTTTTGTATATATATGTTCTTTGGTTTCCATCATGGACTAATGTGTAATGATATTACATTGTTTTCCACCCGCACGAAAGTGCCTAGTGGGCACCTTTGAATCGTTTCTATGCGGGTTTGGCGGGAATCGCTGAAACTTGCATAGGGCCTATTCTGAGGGTGTTACAGGCCTCCTCTACACCTCGCCGGTCTCCGTCTTAGTCCTCGCCAGACCAAGCGTCCTCCTCCCTATGCCATGGACGCCGCTTGAGCAACCTTTGTCTTCTTCTCCACCGCCAAGCTCGCCGGCCACCGCTTGTTCCTCTGCTCCGTCGCCATCGCCCGAGCGCGCGTGGTACCGCCTCGCCGTCCCTTCACCTGCAAGTGCGCGCGCCGCCGCAGGCGTCCTTGCTCCAGCCGCCCGGGTCGCCCCTTCCATCGCTTCGCCGAGCGCCACCTCTTCGTCGGCCGGCAACCGCCCCGCTATGCCCTCTCGTGATGCCTCGTCTCCGACCGTCGCCCCGCACCTCCGCGTGCCCCTTCACCGCCGCCCGCGGGCCCCTCTAGGTCGCGCCTTCCTCGTCTAGTCGTCGTTCCACCCGCGTGCGCCCCTGCCTCGAGTCGACGACGCATGTCGGCCCTTCCCTGCCCTAGATTCGACCTTGTCGTCATGGCCCCGTGTCCCTTCTTGCATTCTCCTGTCGCTAGAGGCAGCGTCGTCTGCGTCCGTCTCCTTTTCCACTGTCGACTGCGCGCGCCTCGCCTCCTCCTACATGTGTGTGTCTTCCATAGTTCAAGTAGTTGAAGGCATGCGCATAACCTATTTGCTTGAATTCATAGAAGACCGGTGACCCTTAGTTTCTTGCGTTCCTTTGACTTGTGCTCGTGTCCGTGTTGTTGGTTCTCGCGGTTGTTGTCCATCTTCGCTACCTCGGTGCCACTCAAGTCCAAGTCGACGATCGTAGCACCCCAAGTTTCGAACACCAAGATCGTCACGTCGATAAGGTCAACTAACGCCGAGATCAAAGATCTTCGACAAGGAACAACATGTTCTCCTTCTCGGAACCCGAAGACGACGCAACTCAAGCCCTGCTTCACGGAATTTGAAGACCGTTTCCTTAAACCCCTTCGAGCCCCCAAGATCTTCGCAACCCAATGTGTTACCCCTTCCCGATACCCTATTTTTATAATATAATACAACTTGTCGCATATTCAATTATTCATGCTTGCATCTCATCTTGTGGTTGTTTGGGGGCATTAGGCTGATTCACCTCATAATTAAATATGAAGATCATATGCGGACTAATCTAGTCTTATATTGGTCTCATTTAAATTTGTGTAGCGAACTTGTGCCATATTTTGCCTTGTTAAGACTATATTTAAATTGCAGGGTATCTAAACAACATGAACCACCTTATTAATTGTCGAAACCTAGGTTCCGCTTAATATGGTCTAATTGCATCGCATCTTAGGCATGTCATATATCATACATGCATCATGCTTGATCTTCTGCCGTAGTATTAAATAGTGCATCCGGTGTTTGTGCTAGTGCTTTGCTTCTTCACGAATTAGGCCGATGAGTTGATGCGAGTGTCGACCCGATATTTGGATGAATCTTCGGCAATGTTTTCAGGCGAGCATTCTCCCTCTTTCTACCTATTTTCAATTTATAGTCTTTACTTCCTCCTATTGATCTATTTCTATCTGTGTTGCGATGCTTTAGATTCCGTACCCCTTTTATATCCTTGCAGCCTTTATATTGCCTTGGACACCTCCTATTGCATGTTGTTTGGGTAGACAGTTGTCCTTGCGAGTCGTAGTCGCTTTCTTAGGCGCTGCTTCGTGTCATCGATGTTCCAGTGATGTTTGGGTTGGCATATTCGTAATTGTGGAGATGATCATGGCTTTAATTACAGTTTAATAACTAATATTTAAAGTAGGTATAATAAATGCAGATGCACAAAGGGGTAATAGTTGAGATCTGGTTATTATCCTGCCCCCTGTGTCCATCTAGGGCCCAATTTCTTGACACCTATTTCGAGACGAGCGCGCTAACCACATGTGGGGTGTTTGGGCACCCCTATCGGCTTAGTATCTGATTTCAAAGTACTGTTCTGGGGGCCACAACACTAGTTCGGTCTTTATGCGTTACTACTGTACTTATGCCATGCATACCATGTATGAGATGTTTATTACCTGTTGCTCGATGAGCGTTTATTACTGTTGCGTAGGTGCGGCACTCTGTCACGGGAATATTTTGTCTATGGCCTCTTCTCCCGTGAAACTCCACGCAACCTCCGGGTCCATACGAGGAGGATTAGCTATACCTCGTATGGGTAGCTCTTTCGGGTGGCCCCCATGTACTTGATTTGGGTTAGGGAAGCGTCGTGTCCTAGGCAGTATGTTAATTGATCGGCAACAAGGGTGGAAGTATGTTAATTGATCCGGCAACAAGGGTGGAAGTGAGTGTGGAAACTTTGGTGCACCCTGCAGGTTTAATCTTTTGAAAAGCCGTGTCAAGTGGTTATGGACGACTTGGAGCATAGTTCTCGATCATAGACAACTATAACTAAATATAACTAAAGTTCTTGTTATAATTTGACTTGTATCTAATATGACTAGTAAGTTGAATAACCACCATAGAAAGGATGAATAAAATTGCCAACCGTGTGAGTTTCTTAGCTTGACTTCCTTGTTTGGTATCGAGGAAATACCGGGATGGGTATGATTGGTGCTAGTATGAGGATGAATCTGAATAGGTCTTTCTAATCCCTCTCGATTAAGCCGGCGGATGTATCGAGTCTCTATAGGTTGTTTAGTGCATGTTACGCTACCCATTCAGTCCACCATACTGTTGGAGATATGCCCAAGAGGCAATAATAAAGTGGTTATTATCATATCTTCATACTTATGATAAATGTTTACATACCATGCTATAATTGTATTAACGAAACATTAATACTTGTGTGATTTGTAAACATAAAAGAGTCCCTAGTAAAGCCTCTTGTTAAACTAGCTTGTTGGTTAATATATGATCATGGTTTCACGATCATGAACATAGAGATGTTATTAACAACGAGGTTCATATCATTAGGAGAATGATGTGATGGACATACTCCTAGTTAAGCGTAGCATAAAGATCAAGTCATTTAATATAGTTCATTTGCTATAAGCTTTACGATACATAGTAACCTAATTCCTTCGACCATGAGATCATGTTAATCACCATCACGGAAGGATGCTTTGATGACATTAAACACCACCGTAAATGGGTGGCTATAAAGGTGGCATTGAGTGTTGGAAAGTATGGGTTGAGGCACATGGATCAAGAGTGGGATTTGTCCATCCATATGACGGATAGATATACTGGCCTTTCGGTGGAATGTCATCCAATTAGCTGCAAGCATGTGGTGGCTCACAAGGGATCACATATCAGGAGCGAGAAAAGAGTACTTATCGGTAGCGAGGTTGAACTAGGTATGCAGAGATCACAAGCGATCGTAACCTCGGATAAGTAAACTATCATGAGACAAAGGGAAATTGGTATCGTATGTTAGTGGTTCATTCGATTGCAAGTAATCGTAGAAATATGTAGAACCATATGAATTTCAGATTCCTCTATTGGTTATTGTTGAGAAGTGTCTCGATCATGTTCGCATAATTCACGAACCGTGGGAGACACACTTAAGATTGACGTTGTTTGAGTAGTTATGGAATGATGAGTGAGAGACCGAATGTTGTTGAGTCTCGGATGGGATCCGGGATATCACGAGGAGATCCGGAATGGTCGGAGAATAAGATTCATATAAGGAAAGTCTGTTCGGGGTTGGAGAAGCGGTTCGATGTTTTCATCAGGAATGTTCTAGAAGGTTCTGGAATGTCCGGCACTCCGGAGGGGAAGGGTACATGAATGTTTCATATCAAGTTGGAATGATTGCATCATGTACTAAGTGTCATCGCTGAACAAAATAAAAGGGTTTAATCAAATCCTAGTTTGAAAAGTCAAACGCCAATTTGAAAAGTCAAACGGCTATTTTGGGAGGTGGAGGGGAAGTAGGAAACCTACTTGAGGAGGAGTTCCCTCCCTCCACCGCTGGCCCACTTGGAGACCGAGTTGGGGAGGGACTCCCCTCCCCTTGGCGCGCCCCTCCACCTATATAAGGAGGGCACGCCCTCAAGGACACAACACCACGCCTCTAAACCTAAACCCTAGCACGCCGCCACCATAGCCGCCTAGGGTTTCTCCCTAACCGCAGACTTGGGCTGCTCAAGCCCCAGCCGGCCTAGACCCTCCTCCTTGGTGCGTCTAAACCCTAGATCGCCGAGATCTCTCTCATAGTCCACCATACTCGCTCGGCTTAAGGCAAAGCCTGCGAGATCTCCCTCTACTTAGGTACATGGTTGTCTTTGCCGGAATCGAGAGAGTGCTACAACCTCCGCTGCCCTCTGGAACAAGGAGAGGAAGGACTTCGTCAGTACCGAACATGTGACCATTGAGAAGTGCTGCCGGAGCATGGCCTTGGAAGGATCGTCTGTGATCTTGAGATCGGCAAAATGCGACTACATCACCCACGAGAATCTGCTCTCGTTAAACACTTTGGAATCTTCGAGGGTGAGTTATTCCATCGACTCGTTGCTACAATCTAGTAGATAGATCTTGGCTTGTTTGTTTGTATGCGGTAGAAAATTTTTGTTTTCCATGCTACAAAACCCTACAGTGGTATCAGAGCCGTGTCTATATGTAGATCTGTTGCAGTAGAACACAATAGTCATTGTGGGTGTTGATGCTTTTGTTGTCGATTGCTTCTTGTGTACTTTGCATCTTGCGGGATGATGGGATGAAGCGGCCCGGGCTAACCTTACATGACATCATTCATGAGACTTGCTCCACGCTTGACATGCAACTTGTATTGCATAAGTGGCTTTGCGGGTGCATGTTTCTCCCAACATAGTTAAGATTCAATTTACAACGGGTGATTGACAATACTAGTATCAATGTTGTGGTTCTTGTTCATAAGTTAGAGCGACACTTATTGAAAGCCCCAAACCCGTAAAACATGCAAAGAAAATTAGAGGCGTCTAACTTTGTTTTGCGGGGTGTGTTGTGATGTGATATGGCCATGATTGTGATTATATTTGATGTATGCAATGTTCCTTATTGTAAGTTGGCAGCCGGCGAATATATGGTTGTCTTTAAATTCTGTTAAGACCCGTGTCTATTCAAAGTAGTTGTAATAGTTGAAGCTGGTGGGCGACAACCATGGAGGCGTCATTGACCTTGAAGCAATGCGGTGATGATGGAGATCATGTTAGGTGCTTGAAGATGGAGATCGGAAGCACAAAGAAGAAAGGCCATATCATATCACATATTATGAATTGCATGTGATGTTAATCCTTTTATGCATCTTGTATTGCTTAGTTTACGATGGTAGCATTATAAGATGATCCCTCAAGCACACAATTTCAAGTTTTAAAGTGTTCATCCTTAGTAAGCACCGTTGCTAAAGCTCGTTGTTTTGAAGCACCGTGATGATCGGGTGTTAGATTCTGAGAGTGTATACAAGCGTGAGCAAGCCAGATTTGCTCATGTGGAAGCTAAGGTTTGATCTTGACGAGCCTAGCATGTACAGACATGGTCTCGGAACACGGATCACCGAAAGGTAAAGCATGAGTCATATAGTAGATATGATGAACATGATGAGTGTTCGCCATTGAAGCTACATCAACTCTCGTGATGATCGGTTTTGATGTGGTGGATTTGGTTCGTGTGATCACTAAAACAATGTGAGGATATTGTTTTGAGTGGGAGTTCAACGGCAATGTGATTAAAAGTTGAACACTATTTATCATAAATTAAATCAAAGTGAATTTGCATAATTGTTGTAGTCATTGGCATCCGTTTACCACCTTGCGCTTAGTTATAATTGAGATGATAGAACTATAGAATTCTGGTTAGTTACTTTGAACCGGTATCGTATTGTTTTGAAGTGTTAATCTAAAGTTTAAAAGTCCTATTGCAAACTTTCAGTAAGTTCAGTTACTCCATGAAGTTTAATAATTGGTATTAAAACAAGGTGACAATTCCAAGAGTTAGTGTATGAGTATCATGTTTGTCTCCATGATTCTTGATATTCAAAGGATTGTCTTAATATCAAGGTTATCTAGGATCTGAAAGAGTTGTTTGAAACCATGATGTGTGGAAGATATTGTGATATCTGAAGCGAAGTTTTAGTTACAACATGATAGAGTATAATATGGCAAAAGTCATGTTCTCATATTTGATGAGAATTTGCAAAGGGTTGGAGACACTAGTTGTCCTAATCCTCCAAAAGGTTTTGGAGAGCAAAATTATACTCACGATTCACCGTTATAAGCTAAAGTAGCTTGATCATGAATAATTCCATGATAAGGGTGAATATTTGATGTAGGTAAAATATTTACCACCAAGAGATTACTAAAGAATGGAATTTGAAAGCACACCAAACATTTGATGATGGTGATCTACTTCAAAGTACAAGTCCAAAGACATTGGTATTTAATTATACACGCTTTGGACTATGTGTCATATGTATGACTCACTTTGTTGATGTTGATAGATTCTTTCAAACAGATAAGGAAATACTGAAAGAGAATCTCATAAATATATGGAAGAAAAGAAAAGACTAGAATTGTTCAGTTTAAGTATATAGATGATATACATGTTATGGCTATATTCTTTGCTTATTAAACAATGTGGTTCCTAAGTATTTGATACTGAATTTGTTGGTGTGAATCATCATACGAAACAACACAATTCATGAACTACAATGGCCTAAGTAAATAGCAAAAGAATATGTGATGATGTTCATCGAGAACAAATAAAAGGTTATTGTGTTGCTCGTTAAACATCAAAGCTTGCCTTCAGGATTTGTTTTATCAGGTATTATGAGAACAAAGGGTTGTTCAAATAATTTCCGTAATCCATGGATGATTCACAAATATCGTTGGAGAAATCACATCCATAAAACTAGTGCTAAAAATGTCGAAAGACAAATTGATTGAAAGATCACTTGGAAGTGACATCGCGTTTAAATTATATTGGAAAGAAAACATGAAGAAACTCCATGTGGATGGAATTTTGGAGTCTTTTGATTTTTGATCAAATGGCGGCTTGTGAAACTTTCCTAAAGATAATTAAAACTTCGTTCATAGGGCAAAGGGAATGAATGACTAGCTTATTGGAACTTGTACATATTGTTGTACGAAGTCCATTATGTGTAGTCAAGGCGATGGATTTCAACTCCATATGCTTTCTCCGAAAATTTGAGTGAATATGAATATTTACTTAATAAGGATAAAGTATGAAAAATTTGAAAAGTTCAAAGACTTTCAAGATGAAGTGCAAAATCATTGAAACAAGAATATGAATAGTTTATGATAAGATCATAAAGGAAGATATTTGAGTTACAAGTTTAGCATAATACCTAAGATTTAAGGAATCGTTAGTGGATTTGCATTCCCGAAACACCATAAGAGTATGGAGCATTGAGATATGTAATTAAACCTTGTTTGACATGGTAAGATCAAAGGTGTAATTCATAGAACTGTCATTATATTTTAAAGAATAAAAGCTTTAGAGACTACCTTTTTCCACTAAAAAGAGCTCCATCATAATCCGTTGAATTGACACCATATAAAGTTATGGTTTGGGATAAAATCCAAGTTGTCCTTTCTTAAACATTGGTATGCTATGCATAAGAAAGATGTTTGCAACCAAAGTCGGATGAACCTGTCTTTGTATGTTATTTTGAATAACTATTAAGTAATCCTCCATAACATCAGAGACAAAAGTGTTTGTCACTTAGAACGTCAAGTTTCTTTAAGAAGAAATTTTTCATGAAAAGATAAGTGGGAGGACAATAGAACTTTGATAAGGTTAAAAGAACCTTAGCTATATGTGCAAAGATTGCATGGCGCGAAAAGTGTTCGGAGGCAGCAACAATGCTCATGGCTCACGTACCTCAAGGGTTGTGGTTACGAAGGTCAAAGTTTCTATTGAACCAAGTAGGTCGATAAGCAATCAAATACCAAGATTTGAGGTTGAATCATTATTTGAGAATAATGAGCGTACTACATGCAAAAGAAGCAATGATGGGCCACGACTCAGTAAAATGGCTTGAAGCCATAAAATCCGTGATAGTTCCATACATGAGAAATCAAGTGTTGAACTTGAAGGACCCTCGAGAAAGGTGTAAGACCTTACAGTTGTGTTTGGATCTATAAAGAAATAGACATGGATGTTGCACATCTATGAAATAGTTGACATGTTGGGAAAGAGTTCACAACAATGTTCAAAGGTTGACTATGACAAGATTTGATCTTTCATAGCAATATTTAGTCTAGACGGATTAATGTAGCAACCACTACATATAATTTTGTTATGTGGTAATTGAATAAACAAAACAAGTTCTTCTAATAGAATTGTTACCTAGGACATGTATAACACGGTCCATAGGGTTTTGTTAATTCAAAGGATGCTAAAAGTATATGCAAACTTCAATGGTTGAAGTGAGCATCAGCGAGTTGGAATCTTCACTATGATGAAACTGATAAAAGAGTTTAATTTCATCAGAGACGATGAAGATGCTTACATTTGCAAGAAATTAAGTGGGAGCACTAAGACATGTTTCTAATACATTATGTGGAAGACATATTGTTGATTGGAACTGATGTATCTTTTATTAACACACATTAAGAATTTCATCGATGAAAGACTTAGGCAAAACCAAATATTTGGCATCAATAGACGCTAATATGGTTGTGCCGAAAGTACATAGATGATATATTGAATGAATTCAATATAGAAACTAAAAGAAAGGTTCTTGTCGCACAGAAAGGATTGAATGAGTTCAATATTGATGATATATTCAAGTGTATTGACACTTGGTAAGTGAAACAAAGATTCAAGTATAGATTGATACTTGATGTATAAAATCACAAAGAGTATTTTATCAATCATCTTTGTGATGTGTACAAATCCAGATGTGTCCTATGCTCTAAATGTTATGAGCATACGAATGATTCATAAGATTATTATTGGACAATAGTAAAGATATTCTTATGATCTTGTAAAAGAAATAAGAATATATTAATTTGTAGAAGTGACAAATAGATGGTTAGTTCATTGTAAATGAATTACATTGATACTAGTTTTGTCACAAAGTACAAATTAAGTTTATCTCAATCTAAACTAAGGGTGGCACAATATAATGGAAAGTAAGTTCCATAATGGATTTGGATGAGTTCCAAAGTTAAGACATTGTGACAGATACTACAACAAAAGGCTAAGTATATGACTACTATTATGGCATCTAAAGAGGGCATTTGTGTCAAGTAGTTTGTTATCAAACTAGGTGTAGTTCACAGTGGTATAGTACTATGAAGATATGTTATGCGACAATATTATCAACATGTTTTAACCCCAAAGAACTAAAGGTCACACCTAAGGACCAAATTTGTACGAAGCCATCTCATTAGAGAATGAGTGATGCGTGGAGACGCAAAGACATGCAATTACACACGGACCTGGAAGTGTCAGATCCGGAGATCAGTTGACCACTAGCAATCGTGTACATACGACACCAGAAAGCCATAGGTGTTGAATACACAAAGGTTTGAAACAAGATTATTGACTCTAGTGTAAGTGGGAGACTGTTGGAGATATGCCCAAGAGGCAATAATAAAGTGGTTATTATCATATCTTCATACTTATGATAAATGTTTACATACCATGCTATAATTGTATTAACAAGAAACATTAATACTTGTGTGATTTGTAAACATAAAAGAGTCCCTAGTAAAGCCTCTTGTTAAACTAGCTTGTTGGTTAATATATGATCATGGTTTCCTGATCATTAACATAGAGATGTTATTAACAACAGGGTCATATCATTAGGAGAATGATGTGATGGACATACTCCTATAGTTAAGCGTAGCATAAAGATCAAGTCATTTAATATAGTTCATTTGCTATAAGCTTTCTAATACATAGTAACCTAATTCCTTCGACCATGAGATCATGTTAATCACCATCACCAGAAGGATGCTTTGATGACATCAAACACCACACCGTAACTAGGTGGCTATAAAGGTGGCATTGAGTGTTCGGAAAGTATGGGTTGAGGCACATAGATATACTCTGGGCCCTCTCGGTGGAATGTCATCCAATTAGCTCGCAAGCATGTGAATGGCTCACAAGGGATCACATATCACGGGAACGAGAAATGAGTACTTATCGGTAACGAGGTTGAACTAGGTATGCAGAGATACCGACGATCATAACCTCAGATAAGTAAACTATCGTGAGACAAAGGGAAATTGGTATCGTATGTTAGTGGTTCATTCGATTGCAAAGTAATCGTAGAAATATGTGGGAGCCATATGAATTTCCAGATTCCTCTATTGGTTATTGTTCGGAGAAGTGTCTCGATCATGTCCGCATAATTCACGAACCGTAGGAAGACACACTTAAGGATTCGACGTTGTTTGAGTAGTTATGGAATGATGAGTGAGAGACCGAATGTTGTTCGGAGTCTCGGATGGGATCCGGGATATCACGAGGAGATCCGGAATGGTCCGTAGAATAAGATTCATATAAGGAAAGTCACATTTGGGGTTGGAGAATGGTTCTGGTGTTTTCATCAGGAATGTTCTAGAAGGTTCTGGAATGTCCGGCACTCCGGAGGGGAAGGGTACATGAATGTTTCATATCAAGTTGGAATGATTGCATCATGTACTAAGTGTCATCGCTGAACAAAATAAAAGGGTTTAATCAAATCCTAGTTTGAAAAGTCAAACGCCAATTTGAAAAGTCAAACGGCTATTTTGGGAGGTGGAGGGGAAGTAGGAAACCTACTTGAGGAGGAGTTCCTCCTCCACCGCTGGCCCACTTGAGACCGAGTTGGGGAGGGACTCCCCTCCCCTGGCGCCCCCTCCACCTATATAAGGAGGGGCAGGGCTGCCCCTCCAAGCACACACACCACGCCCCTCTAAACCTAAACCCTAGCCGCCGCCCACCATAGCCGCCGCCTAGGGTTTCTCCCCTAGCCACCGACTTGGGCTGCTCCAAGCCCTAGACACCGGCCCTAGACCCTCCTCCTTGGTGCGTCTAAACCCTAGATCGCCGAGGATCTCTCTCATAGTCCACCATACTCGCTCCGGCTTAAGGCAAAGCCCTGCAAGATCTCCCCTCTACTTCCGGTATCACGCCGTTGTGCTGCCGGAATCGCGAGGAGAGTGCTACAACCTCCGCTGCCTGCTGGAACAAGGGAGAGGAAGGTCTTCGTCGAGTACCGAACGTGTGACCGATTACTTGAGGATGGCCTTGCTGGAAGGATCGTCTACGCGATCTTGAGATCGGCAAGAGTACGACTACATCACCCACGAGAATCTACTCTCGTTAAACACTTTGGAATCTTCGAGGGTGAGTTATTCCATCGACTCGTTGCTACAATCTAGTAGATAGATCTTGGCTTGTTTGTTTGTATGCGGTAGAAAATTTTTGTTTTCCATGCTACGAAACCCTACACATACCTATGTAGGCGAGGACCGCCGAATTCTAGTCTCGTCGTGTACTGGCCTCAGTACTGACTGCTCTCTTTTTCCTTTGCCCTTTGCCGGCACCCATTTTGTTTTAGCAGGTTTTGAGATCGACGTCGTTAGCAGGGTTACCCTTCCGGCTTGGCCTGGGCAGGCTTATGGACGCCATTGGTTATTCTTCAAGGCTCTTAGCTCAATTTGCATCTTGTCTGTAGTCGTATGCTGTATCGTTTTTAAGGCTATTTGGATCTTGGTACTGTATATCTGTATTCTTGACTCTTGGAGTCGTGTAGTATATATATTTGTTCTGTGGGTTCCATCGAGTGCTATTGTGTAATGATATTACTTCGTTTTCCATCTGCACGAAAGTGCCTTGTGGGCACCTTTGAATCGTTTCTATGCAGGTTTGGCGGGAATCGCTAAAACTTGCATAGGGTCGATCTGAGGGTGTTACACATATCTACCCATTACCATGAAGGTTTTGTTCTGCAATTTTTATAAAGGCGATGGTTGATATTTGTTAGTTACAAATATATGACATTTTCATAAGTACACAATGTTTTTTATTTAGCTTGTGGTACTGTCCCTCAGAACCCATAGGTTCTACCATTGCGCTCGAACCATTTGTATGCAAGAAATTCTGCAAAATTCAAAAAATCACATGAGTTTTGTTATTGGTCTATTAATATTGTTTTTGTCCTTATTTTTTTGGAAAATACCCGAGTTAATGATGGTGATTCCAAAGACAGCAACATTTCAGTGTATGACATGCCCATGCCATGTGATAATTCAATCTGCATTTTTTCATAAATATTTATTTATGATATATCAGTAAAAAATCTTCAACATAAGTATTTCTGTTGTACTTACAGGTATGTCATCTTGTTGGGAAGAAGTGTTATTATTGTACTCAAAGGGGAAAGGCATCGTCATCTATCAAAAAATATACAAAACAAGGTTAGCAGAGGTGTAAATTATTTTTATTATTTCTTTCTATAGAAATAGGTGTTTTATTATTTTTTCAACTATATAATGCGTGCTATATACATTCAAGTATGGCTGTAATAGATATAGGCATGTCAGGGGTTTAGTAACTTCTAATCCTTCATTTAATACTCATTCAATAGTAACTGGAGTGGTGGTGAAAATTAGAAGGAAAAGTAATAACCAACAACCACTCACCTACCAGAGTAAATGAAGGACCTTTTAATAACACACCTATATCTATGTCTTCCTCCACGCAGACCACTCCTGCATTAGCATGTTCATCTATAACCCCTTCTTCAAATAAAAGTACAGGTGAAAGGAACTTCTTGAAGTTGCTAGGAAGAGAAGGGAAACACTGTTAGTAGTTTAGTACTGCTACTATAGTTCCATTGTTCAGTTACTTTCTGTTTGCAAAATTTGTTTATTTTATTTTATAATCTACCCTTTTGCTTTCTTTCTTCTGATACGAATATGTACAAGGTACCACATCATCAGGTACTAGTTTCTTTTACCTCATGTATGAGTCTGCACGGGAATCGTCTTTCCTCCTTTTTTGAGTTTTAGGAAGCAAACTAGGAAATGAGTCAGTACTAGTTAGATTTGGGAAACTATTTAGCACCATGCATGAAACTTTGGATATCAAGTAGTTACAAGTTATTACTGGCCTATTTGCTGAATGAATTAATCACTTTGTTCATGCAGTAACTTAGACACTTTTTTTGGTAGATGAAGTGTGATGTATGTGGAAACAAAGATGGTCCTTGTGGTGAGATGGACAGCACTAGGAACTCATTCTACATTCAGTATCGCACAAACTTCACAGATCACCAGGTAAATTTATTGTTATCTCTCTTTTTTGTATTATTTATTTTACTTATTTTCCCAGCAATTCTTGCTTTTACCATTCCAAACTATTCTCTATATTAACATTTGTTCAAATTCTATTTATCTAATTCCCTTTTTTAATCTCTTCTTTTTCACATGGAATGTGACATGTTTCGCAAGGAGGAAGTTTAACTCGGATACAAACAATTATCTGTATGTGGAGACAAAAGAAAAAGATCAGTTTGTATTCTTGTTGGATAAACATAAACAGAAGACATGAATTCATGGCGGGGACTATCAGGATTTCCTACTTAACTACAACATGGGAAGATGCGACAGAATCAAGCTTGACATGAATAACAAGCATCCATATCTTTTAATTTATCCGCTTGA
This sequence comes from Avena insularis, assembly GCA_023614405.1. Lineage (NCBI taxonomy): Eukaryota > Viridiplantae > Streptophyta > Magnoliopsida > Poales > Poaceae > Avena > Avena insularis. The sequence continues at coordinate 111,269 of JAJUPC010000628.1, read as the reverse complement.
CAAGTATGGGAATGCCAAGGAAAAGGGTGCTAGGTACAGTTTTTATGTCCTTATTTCTTGTACTATACTGTCCAGATTTATTTTTGTAGTTCAAATTCAATTTATACAGTACTAACAATTTTTGTTCTTGTGGTTTGACTTTTGTTTGTGTTCACAAAAATGTACAGAAGATTTTGTGTTCAAACATACAGCTAGAGCAATTATGTATTCAAAAAACTTCAATCCAACAGCTTCTGAGATTGTAAGGATGAACATTGTTGCAGTCAATTTTGGAATAGTTGTTGGCATTGTTTACGTGCACACTATAACTAAGTCAGACATAGCTCAAAACATGATGGTAATTTAAATCTTCAACCAATTTTCCATATTTGGTCCACAAATTATCAATACTAACTAATTTGCCTTCGTTTTTTTCTTAGCACATTCCCAAGATCATCACATCACTTCTAAAAATCCCACGAAGTGGCAAAGAACGTCTTGTAATGGCTGAAAATGAAGTTGTTAAGCAAGCAGAATACTTCAAATCAACAGATGGGAGGCTTCGTTTCAAGAAGGGTTGGACTAAATTTGCTGTCAAGTCCAAGCTGGGAACTAGAGTTGGAGTTCTGATCATGTTTGACATGGTTGCAAACAAACTGGTTGTGTACTTCGATGTTGTCTGCTACTAGTATCTATTACTATGTCATTTGATGTCCTTATGTATATGAACAAGACTCCTTCATATGTTCTGTACCTAAGTACCGCAGTGCGTAACTGCTATGTGCTTCTAAACTTGCTCATGGATGAAGTACAAGTATATGAATATGGTTTTATGCTTGTTTAAATTTTCTGTAATATCGATGTCTTGTTTCTAGGAGTTTGCATGAAGCAAAATTAAAACAGGGTAATTTTGAAGATACCATATAACCACAATCTATGGATTGATGTTTTGACTGGAGTGATGTACCTTGTCAAAACCAAATTGTTGGTACTGCTTGCTACTGTTTCCATGATAATCATTGTTTTGGTATGTATGATTAGTTATTGTCCCTGAAGTGCATGAAGGAACATGAATGATAAAAGTTTTGTTAACATTTTTCATTTTTCTAGTTATGCAGATATCAGAGGTGGAAAGAGTATTGTTAAAGACCTGAGTACCTATAATAGAATCATCATCAGGGCAATGATCAAAACCTGTAGATAACAACAGTTTTTTGGTTAATTCAAGCATGTACATGAAGGATCTACAAACTTAAGTCTCAGATCAAAAGAAGAGAAGATCAGAGTTTTTCAAGAATTGGGAGTTTTTAGAGAATATCCAATGATCGTAGAGGGGATGTCGATGTACCCTGGTGAGTCCCTTCAAATGAATCTTTCCTTTTTACCATCTTCAAGCCAAGATTTGCATATGCTTTTTTTCCCACCTTCTTTTTTGGTTTTCTTGGGGAAGGGGAACGACAATGAAGAACAAAAAGGTCGGGAGATTCTAGATTGATCTTCCTCGATCTTGGAGTAGTTGGGGATTGCCGGCTGAGTTGTTGGGGGACTATTTTGTGATATTAATTTTTATCAGGGATTTGTCTGCTTTCTGTCGTCTAGTCCGGATAAAACAGAAAGAAGCCCAGCAAGACAAAACAGCCCAACAAATAGATGATGAAGCTGGGTATAACAGAAATAAGCCCAACAAGACAAATCAGCCCAACAACAAAATAAAATAGTCAAACAAGACAAACCCGGGTTCTGGCTGCTCAAAAGGGCCAAAACGATTGTGCTGACGTGCGTTAGAGATCCCCATTTATTAACTATGAGAGGCCTCGCCCAGGTCTTGTCCCAACCTCCGAGGACAGTAGAGCAGCGTCCTCCTCAGTCCGTGCATTGGCGGCGGTGAGGAGATGGTCGGCAAGGGCGGAGGCCGGTGGTCCCCAAATTTTCCTCTTCATCCACAACCTTACTGCCGTCTCCTCAATCGTCAGCTGCTCCTTCTCATTGCTGGCCGTGGTTCATCGAATATGTTCCCTCCCATACTGGCCTCACCGGTCGTGGCCATGGCAACCCTTTCGTATGCAGCCAACACGTCCTCCTCCCGGCGCAGTGCCTTCTTCAGTTTCTCTCCCCAGGAATTTCAGCTCATGGATGAATGTGATTTCTACGGCTGCTAAGGAGAAATGTGCGGGTTTGTGCAGTTAAAGACCATAATATTTAATCCGAAATAAGTAATAATAAATCATGACTACAAGTGTTAGAATTAATCTAATCATGTATACTAGCAGAATAAACGAACAGATCATATTCAACCAGAATAAACAGATCACATCTATTACAAGAGCTAGTACAAGAAATCGCAACAGAAACTGAACTAGATAGGAACAGATTACGTGCGGTCTGGAGGAGGAATCGGGTTCGCTGCTCAGGTTGGGGTTGAGGTTCGCGTTGACACCGATGTCGCCAGCCATGGCGCTGATGTAGAGGCTGCTAATGTCCGGAAAGAAGTCCTCGTCGGAAGGAGTGGTGGTCGACGTGATGTTGCCAAGAGTCGCGCAGACGCGCCCCCAAAACCTGATCGCCTCACCCGCATAAAGTTCACGAAAGGCGGTGGTTCCGGAGGCTCATCCCGTCGTCCGGTGCCGCGCGGAAGAGGGGATGGAGAAGGTGAAGCGGCGGTGCAAGGTCTGGAGGCAGAGATGTGTATTTTCTCGTATTAGGGTTTTATCCAAAGGCCGCCTATATATAGGCGCGGTCGGGTAAGACGTGGGCGAGTCCACGTCCGAGTAGTAATAGCCCACGCTTCCTGAAAAACGGAAACGGCCGATGTAAAATAACTCGCACAATAATTTTCCCGAGCAAAAGATAAGATCGGCACCAGACACACTTCGAAATCACAAGGCGCGCTGGCCGTGACGAGGCGAGGCGTGGCGAGGCAGGCGGCGGAGGAGGAGGAGCGCGCATGTATGCCACTCCTCTTCACTCTCTTTAGGAGGTAGTGAAACACTCCACTATATATATTGGTCCAACTCCCTCTAAACTAGCAAGGTGGGACTAAACTTTGTGCCACCTTGCTAGGCATGAATGGGCCAAGAGAATTTCAGAATTTGTATTAGGCTATGGGCCAAGGCCCACACCCAAATTCCAACAATCCCCACAAATTCTCATAGGCACATATCATCACATCACATCAGTCAGTTCCAGAGCATTGTTTATATACCGGTGCGAGGTGGAGACTGTTAACTTGCTTACAGATTTCAATCTCCGGAGTTTCTCATTTTCCTGACAGATTTCAATCTCCTCTTCACATGTCTTGATGACTTCATATTGTCCTTAGAACTGTTTATTTTTATGATCACAGTTTGATTATCACAGTTCATAAGGATTAGGGTATTGGTTTTTCAACCACGTAAGTTCATCAAGAGTTCACGAAGCCACTCGCTTCAACAAAGGTGGTTCAATGCTGTGAGTTCTGCTTCCATAGTTGACCTCGTTAAGATGGTCTGCTTGCAAGACTTCCAAGAAACAGCGCCACCACCAAGTGTAAACACATAACCACTCGTGGCCTTAGTCTCATCAGCATCAGAAATCCAGTTTGAGTCACTATACCCTTCAAGTACCCTTGGATACCCGGAGTAGTGAATCCCATAGCTCGCAGTGCCTTTCAAATAACGCAAAACCCTTTCAAGGGCCTGCCAATGAACATCTCCAGGATTTGAGACAAATCGACTTAACTTGCTTACAGCAAAGGAGATGTCAGCTCGAAGGCCTTGGCTAAATACATAAGCGAGCCAATAATCTGAGAATATCTCATTGATCTTTAGCATCCTTAGGATCTCCCGATTCTTTCGAACCAACACGCTTAGGATCATATGGCGAGGAGAGGATCTACATTCGCTATACCCAAAACGACTCAAGATCTTCTCCACATAGTGAGACCAAGCAGTGTTATCCCACCATCATCATCTTTCAGCCTTGATGTTCAATATCACATCAGCCACTCCTAGATCTTTCATCTCAAAACAACGAGATAGAAAGTCTTCGACCTCATTGATAACATTAATATTGGTCCCTAATATCAGTATATCATCAACATAAGGACATAAGATGACTCCTCGCCCCACCATGGCGATAGTACACACACTTGTCAGCTTACACATAAAGCCTTCATCGCTTAAAGTCCTTTCAAACTTCTCATGCCATCGCTTAGGTGCTTGCTTAAGACCATACAGAGACTTCAAGAACTTGCACACCTTGCCTTGTCGACCATCTATCACTTAATCCATCCTGATCCATATAAATTTCCTCATCTAACTCTCCATTTAGGAAAGCCGCCTTAACGTCCATTTGATGAACGAGAAGATCATGCGAGGCAGCCAAGGATAGCAGATCTAATGGTGGTCAATCTAGCCACGTGAATAAGTATCAAAGAAGTCTTCGCCTTCTTCTGGGTATAACCTTGGCAACAAGGCGTGCCTTATACTTCTCAATAGTACCATCAGGTCTAAGCTTCTTCTTAAACACCCACTTACATCCTACAGGTTTGCACCCATAAGGACGATCAGTAATTTCCCAAGTCTGCTTACTATGATGGAATCCATCTCATCATGAACCGCTTCTTTCCAAAGAGTCAGCATCTTGAGATGCATAAGCTTCAAATAGAAGTGGAGTATCATCCACGAGGTATACAATGAAATCATCACCAAAGGACTTCGCATCCTTTGTCTCTTACTTCGGTAGGAGCTTCCGTTATCCTCCACAGGATTATCGGTGTTCTATCGAAATGGTGGGTTCAGAATTGTGATTAATTCTTGACTAGATAAACTAGGCATCTCCTGATTTGATGAACTAGAATCTTTCATGGGAAAGATGTCTTTAAAGAAAGTCGCATCATTCGACTCCATGATTGTACCAACATGCATGTCGATACTGAGATTTCACTATCAAAAATCTATATCCAATCCTATGAAATGAATATCCCATAAAGACACAATCCACGGTTTTTGGTCCAAGCTTGCGCTTCTTGGGTATCGGCACATTCACTTTCGCCAAACAACCCCAAGTTCGTAAGTAGGAGAGTTTCAGCCTTTTCCTTTCCCATTCCTCAAATGGAGTAATGGTTTTGTTCTTTTGGGAACACGGTTTAGGACATGACACGGTCTTTATCGCCTCCCCACCATTCCTTGGATAGACCGATGTATCTAACATGGCGTTAACCAAATCAGTTAGAGTACGGTTCTTTCTTTCGCCACCCCATTTGACCGAGGTGAGTAGGGCGCCCTCTCATGGATAATACCATGTTCACAAAAGAATCAAATTCGTTGTAAAATACTTCCACCACGATCAGATCAAGTCGCTTAATCTTTCGATCAAGTTGGTTTTCTGATTCAGTTTTATAGATTTTGAAGTGATTAAAAGCTTCATCTTTAGATTTCAGAAGATACACATAACAGTATCAAGTGGAATCATCAATTAAAGTCATGAAATATCGCTTTCCACCTTTTGTCAACTCACCATTCGTCTCACAAAGATCTGAACGTATTAGTTCCGGTGTTAATTCGTACCTCGGCAGCCTTGTGAGACTTGCGAGGTTGCTTAGCTTGCACACATACTTGACACTTGGAACTTTTGACAAAGAGTAAATTTTGGAATTAAATTCATATCGGCAAGCGGCCATGCACCCAAAATTAATATGACAAAGTCGTGAATGCCAAATATTGGACTCACTATCATTGCAAACATGATTAATAACTTGAGTACATAAGTCTGACAAAGATAAGCGGAACAAGCCTCCGCACTCATAACCCTTTCCAACAAATTGTCCACACTTAGAAACTACAACTTTATTGGACTCAAAGACTAACTTAAAACCATCTCGACACGTAAGAGATCCGACGAGATTCTTATTGATTGAGGAACGTTTGCACATTCTTCACCAGACGATCTTCCTCAAGTAAACTTCAGATCCACCGCACCAACACCTTGAATGAAGCACGTGAGCTGCTTCCATCATCGGAGCCAGCCTGCTCGAATTGATAAGAAGAGAACATGGAAATATCAGCACATACATGTATATTTGCACGGTGTCTATCCACCAATCAGTGAATTACAAACTGAAAGAACAGTGGGAAATATACTGCATCCAAAGATCCTTCATCTCAATATCACCAAGGACAACATTAGCGGACTTGCCACTATTTCCATGTGAACGCTTGTCAAAGCGATTGGGGCAGCTAGGAGCCCAATGATTAGGATCACCATGCATATGGCAGGATCCTTTCTTCTTATACTCGCCTTCTTCTTGAAGTTGGTAGTCTGCGGCCTTGTTTTTGCCATCAAACTTTCCTTTGCCATCGACTGTTCTTATTCTTGAACTTGTGGACCTGGAAGTTGTTTTTGCACTACATGCGCTAGAACTTCCATCAAAGCCTCGAGGACGTGTATCTTTTGCTCGCCTTTTCTTCAACATGAAGAGATCCGATGAGATCCAAAACAGAAAACTCCTGTCTCTTATGTTTCGAGAGGTAGCAAAGTTCCTCCAAGAAGGAGGAAGCTTGAATAATGCCTCCGCCACGAACTTGTCCGGTAAGTTACACTTGAACTGCCGGAAGTTCTTTGGCAAGGATCAGATCTCATGAGCCTGATCCACGATGGGACGGCCATCACCATCTTGTAGTCATAGAATTGCTCCATGATATACGATTCGGTGCCAAATCCAAACACCAAACTTGGCGCCCGGTGCATCCCACGCATCCTTGCCATTATCAATGACATATAGGTGTCAACAATGTTGTCACCAAGAATATTGAACAAAGCCCCATAAACATGGTGTCGACTTTCAAACGCTTCCTCGAACAGGAGAAAGGTCTCCTCAGTTTGTTAAGAGTGGCGCTATAGCAGCCTAGGTTTTCAACCATAGAACTGCTCGCGCGCCATCTCTTATAATTGACACCATTAAAAGGAGGCGGCCTTGTAGCCAAGCAAACCAGCTTGAATTCAGTTGCCTATAATCAGGTTTTTGGATTGTTGAAAATATAAGCAAATTACCATAATATTTAATCCGAAATAAGTAATAATAAATCATGACTACAAGTGTTAGAATTAATCTAATCATGTATACTAGCAGAATAAACGAACAGATCATATTCAACCAGAATAAATAGATCACATCTATTACAAGAGCTAGTACAAGAAACGCAATGTAAACCGAACTAGATAGGAACAGATTACGACGGTTGGAGGAGGAATCGGGTTCGCGCTCAGGTTGGGGTTGAGGTTCGTTGACACCATGTCGCCAGCCATGGCGTCGATGTAGAGGCTGCTAATGTCCGGGAAGAAGTCCTCGTCGGGGAAGGAGTGGTCGGTCGACGTGATGTTGCAGAGTCGAGACGCTGGCGCCCAAAAACCTGATCGCCCTCACCCATACAGTTCACGAGGCGGTGGTTCCGGAGGCCTCTTGTCCGTCGTCCGGTGCACGCTTAAGAGGGGATGGAGAAGGTGTAGCGGCGCAAGGTTCTGGAGGCAGAGAGATGTGTATTTTCTCGTATTAGGGTTTTATCCAAAGGCCGTCTATATATAGGTGCCGGTCGGGTAAGACGTGGGGAGTAGTCCACGTCCGAGTAGTAACAGCCCACGTTTCCGAAAAAACCGGAAACGGCTGACAGAAAAATAACTCGCACAATAATTTTCCCGAGCAGCAAAAAGATAAGATCGGCACCGAGGCACAATTCCAAAATTGCTGGCAGGCCGTGACGAGGCGAGGCGAGGCGAGGCGTGGCGAGGCGAGCGGCGGAGGAGGAGGAGCGCGCGTGTATGCCACTCCTCTTCACTCTCTTTAGGAGGTAGTGAAACACTCCACTATATATATTGGTCCAACTCCCTCTAAACTAGCAAGGTGGGACTAAACTTTGGTGCCACCCCTTGCTAGGCATGAATGGGCTAAGAGAATTTCAGAATTTGTATTAGGCTATGGGCCAAGGCCCACACCCAAATTCCAACAATCCCCCACAAATTCTCATAGGCACATATCATCACATCACATCGGTCGGCCCAGAGCATTGTTTATATACTGCGTAGGTGGAGACTGAAGTTGAACTTCCACTTAGAACTTCATGCTACACTAGATTGCAACTTGAATAGTGGACAATGCCTTGAACTACAAGTTTGGTGCGCACTAGTTTCACATAAGGTCTAGACTGACACAGTGGTCGCCAAGCTTCTCCACGGTTTGGAGCTTATGCGTCATACCCATGGCCTTTCATGAGTTTATTAGAGAGCACCCAACTCTCACGACCGCGACGCTTGACACCAGACTCATATAGGTGTGTTCTTCAAAAGATGTTCACAGGACAACATCTTTGCTTAAACAAGCCACTCAGAACACATTAAGGTAAATACCAACCTGCCATGCATTAGGAGAGTATTGCATCTATACGGAGTGGTAGTATGCTATAAGGATACTCTCCTCCCAGTTGACCAACAGCTTGTCTCCCAACTCTACTTCACGGGATCTCCGATCACATAGAGCGGGTTACCACTGTGAGCAACTCAAAATTGGGTCTCAAACCCATCTCCCTCGATGCATTATCTATCACATTACGTGATAGACCCTTTGTGAAGGGATCGCCAGATTTTAGATGTTTGGATATAATCCAATGCAATAACTCCGAGTTTCTCATTTTCCCAGATTTCAATCTCCTCTTCACATGTCTTGATGACTTCATATTGTCCTTAGAACTGTTTATTTTTATGATCACAGCTTGATTATCACAGTTCATAAGGATTGGGTATTGGTTTTTCAACCACGGTAAGTTCATCAAGAGTTCACGAAGCCACTCTGCTTCAACAAGGCGTGTCTAATGCTGTGAGTTCTGCTTCCATAGTTGACCTCGTTAAGATGGTCTGCTTGCAAGACTTCCAAGAAACAGCGCCACCACCAAGTGTAAACACATAACCACTTGTGGCCTTGGTCTCATCAGCATCAGAAATCCAGTTTGAGTCACTATACCCTTCAAGTACCCTTGGATACGGAGTAGTGAATCCCATAGCTCATGAAGCCTTTCAAATAACGCAAAACCCTTTCAAGGGCCTGCCAATGAACATCTCAGATTTGAGACAAATCGACTTAACTTGCTTACAGCAAAGGAGATGTCAGGCCTCGTAGCGCTGGCTAAATACATAAGCGAGCCAATAATCTGAGAATATCTCAGCTGATCTTTAGCATCCTTAGGATCTCCCTGATTCTTTCGAACCAACACGCTAGGATCATATGGCGTAGGAGAGGATCTACATTCGCTATACCCAAAACGACTCAAGATCTTCTCCACATAGTGAGACCAAGCGTGTTATCCCACCATCATCATCTTTTAGCAGCTTTGATGTTCAATATCACATCAGCCACTCCTAGATCTTTCATCTCAAAACAACGAGATAGAAAGTCTTTGACCTCATTGATAACATTAATATTGGTCCCAATATCGTATATCATCAACATACGTACATAAGATGACTCCCTCGCCACCATGGCGATAGTACACACACTTGTCAGCTTCGTTTACAATAAAGCCTTCATCAGTTAAAGTCCTTTCAAACTTCTCATGCCACTGCTTAGGTGCTTGCTTAAGACCATACAGAGACTTCAGTAACTTGCACACCTTGCCTTGTTGACCATCTATCACTTAATCCATCCTGATCCATATAAATTTCCTCATCTAACTCTCCATTTAGGAAAGCCATCTTAACGTCCATTTGATGAACGAGAAGATCATGCGAGGCAGCCAAGGATAGCAGTACTCAAATGGTGGTCAATCTAGCCACAGGTGAATAAGTATCAAAGAAGTCTTCGCCTTCTTTCTGGGTATAACCCTTGGCAACAAGGCGTGCCTTATACTTCTCAATAGTACCATCAGGTCTAAGCTTCTTCTTAAACACCCACTTACATCCTACAGGTTTGCACCCATAAGGACGATCAGTAATTTCCCAAGTTCCGTTTGCTATGATGGAATCCATCTCATGACGGCTTCTTTCCAAAGTCAAGATCTTGAGATGCATAATCTTCTGAAATAGAAGTAGGAGTATAATCCACGAGGTAAACAAAGAAATCATCACCAAAGGACTTCGAAGTCCTTTGTCTCTAACTTCTGGTAGGAGATTCACTGTTATCCTCCACAGGATTATCGGTGTTCTATCGAAATGGTGGGTTCAGGAATTGTGATTAATTCTTGACTAGATAAACTAGGCATCTCTGATTTGATGAACTAGACGAATCTTTCATGGGAAAGATGTCTTCAAAGAAAGTCGCATCATTCGACTCCATGATTGTACCAACATGCATGTCAGATACCTGAGATTTCACTATCAAAAATCTATAGCCAATGCTATGAAATGCATATCCCAGAAAGACACAATCCACGGTTTTTGGTCCAAGCTTGCGCTTCTTGGGTATCGGCACATTCACTTTCGCCAAACAACCCCAAGTTCGTAAGTAGGAGAGTTTCAGCCTTTTCCTTTCCCATTCCTCAAATGGAGTAATGGTTTTGTTCTTTTCGGGAACACGGTTTAGGACATGACACGATCTTTATCGCCTCCCCCACCATTCCTTGGATAGACCCGATGTATCTAACATGGCGTTAACCAAATCAGTTAGAGTACGGTTCTTTCTTTCGCCACCCCATTTGACTGAGGTGAGTAGGCGTCCTCTCATGGATAATACCATGCTCCTTTAAAAGAATCAAATTCGTTGGAAAAATACTCTCCACCACGATCAGACCGAAGTCGCTTAATCTTTCGATCAAGTTTGTTTTTTGATTCAGCTTTATAGATTTTGAAGTGATTAAAAGCTTCATCTTTAGATTTCAGAAGATACACATAACAGTATCGAGTGGAATCATCAATTAAAGTCATGAAATATCGCTTTCCACCTTTTGTCAACTCACCATTCATCTCACAAAGATCTGAATGTATTAGTTCCATGGTGCCAAATCTCACCTCGGCAGTCTTGTGAGACTTATGAGGTTGCTTAGCACACATACTTGACACTTGGAACTTTTGATGAGTAAATTTGAATTAAATTCATATCGGCAAGCGCGTCATGCACCCAAAATTAATATGACAAAGTCGTGAATGCCAAATATTGGACTCACTATCATTGCAAACATGATTAATAACTTGAGTACATAAGTCTGACAAAGATAAGCGGAACAAGCCTCCGACTCATAACCCTTTCCAACAAATTGTCCACACTTAGAAATTACAACTTTATTGGACTCAAAGACTAACTTAAAACCATCTCGACACGTAAGAGATCCGCTGACGATTCTTATTGATTGAGGGAACGTCTTTACATTCTTCAGGACGATCTTCCCCGAAGTAAACTTCAGATCCACCGTACCAACACCTTGAACAGAAGCACGTGAGCCGTTTCCCATCAGCACGGAGCCAGCCCGTTCGACCTGATAAGAAGAGAACATGGAAATATCAGCACATACATGTATATTTGCACCAGTGTCTATCCACCAATCAGAAGAATTACAAACTGAAAGAACAGTGGGAAATATACCGCACTCAAGCATCCTTCATCTCAATATCACCAAGGACAACATTAGCGGACTTGCCACTATTTCCATGTGAACGCTTGTCAAAGCGATTGGGGCAGCTAGAGCCCAATGATTAGGATCACCAGACATGGCAGGATCCTTTCTTCTTATACTCAGTCTTCTTCTTGAAGTTGGTAGTCTGTGCGGCCTTGTTTTTGCCATCAAACTTTCCTTTGCCATCAGACCTGTTCTTATTCTTGAACTTGTGGGACTAGAAGTTGTTTTTCTGCACTACATGTGCGCTAGAACTTCCATCAAAGCCTCGAGGACGTGTATCTTTTGCTCTCGCCTTTTCTTCAACATGAAGAGATCCGATGAGATCCGAAACAGAAAACTCCTGTCTCTTATGTTTCAGAGAGGTAGCAAAGTTCCTCCAAGAAGGAGGAAGCTTGGCAATAATGCCTCCTACCACGAACTTGTCCGATAAGTTACACTTGAACTCGAGTTCTTTGGCAAGGGATATCTCATGAGCCCGATCCACGATGGGACGGTCATCAGTCATCTTGTAGTCATAGAATTGCTCCATGATATACGATTCGGTGCCATCTCAAACACCAAACTTGGCGTCCAAAGGCATCCCACGCATCCTTGCCATTATCAATGACATATAGGTGTCAACAATGTTGTCACCAAGAATATTGAACAAAGCCCCATAAACATGGTGTCGACTTTCTGAAACGCTTCCTCACGAACAGGAGAAAGGTCTCCTCAGGTTTGCCAAGAGTGGCTATAGCAGCCTAGGTTTTTCAACCATAGAACTGCTCTCGTGCGCCATCTCTTATAATTGACACCGTCAAAAGGAGGCGGCCTTGTAGCCGCGGCTAAACCAGTTGAATTCAGTTGCCTATAATCAGGTTTTTGGATTGTTGAAAATATAAGCAAATTACCATAATATTTAATCCGAAATAAGTAATAATAAATCATGACTACAAGTGTTAGAATTAATCTAATCATGTATACTAGCAGAATAAACGAACAGATCATATTCAACGAGAATAAACAGATCACATCTATTACAAGAGCTAGTACAAGAAACTGCAATGTAAACTGAACTAGATAGGAACAGATTACGTGCGGTCGGAGGAGGAATCGGGTTCGCGTTCAGGTTGGGGTTGAGGTTCGCGTTGACACCAGTGTCGTCAGCCATGGCGTCGATGTAGAGGCTGCTAATGTCCGGGAAGAAGTCCTCGTCGGGGAAGGAGTGGTCGGTCGACGTGATGCCGTCAGTAGTCGCGCAGACGCGCTCCCCAAAAACCTGATCGCCCCTCACCCGTATAGGTTCACGAAAGGCGGTGGTTCCGGAGGCCCTCTTGTCCCGTCGTCCGGTGCACGCCGGAAGAGGGGATGGAGAAGGTGTAGCGGCGGCGCCAAGGTTCTGGAGGCAGAGAGATGTGTATTTTCTCGTATTAGGGTTTTAGCCAAAGGCCGTCTATATATAGGCGCCGGTCGGGTAAGACGTGGGGCGTAGTCCACGTTCGAGTAGTAACAGCCCACGTTTCCGGAAAAACCGGAAACAGCTGACAGAAAAATAACTCGCACAATAATTTTCCCGAGCAGCAAAAAGATAAGATCGGCACCGAGGCACAATTCCGCAAACCGGGCCTTGCTGCCGTGGCAGGCGAGGCGAGGCGTGGCGAGGCGGGCGGCGGAGGAGGAGGAGCGCGCGTGTATGCCACTCCTCTTCACTCTCTTTAGGAGGTAGTGAAACACTCCACTATATATATTGGTCCAACTCCCTCTAAACTAGCAAGGTGGGACTAAACTTTGGTGCCACCCCTTGCTAGGCATGAATGGGCCAAGAGAATTTCAGAATTTGTATTAGGCTATGGGCCAAGGCCCACACCCAAATTCCAACAATCCCCCACAAATTCTCATAGGCACATATCATCACATCACATCAGTCAGTTCCAGAGCATTGTTTATATACCGGTGCGAGGTGGAGACTGTTAAGTTGAACTTCCACTTAGAACTTCATGCTACACTAGATTGCAACTTGAATAGTGGACTATGCCTTGAACTACAAGTTTGGTGCGCACTAGTTTCACATAAGGTCTAGACCGATACAGGGCTGCCGTGAAGCTTCTCCGCGGTTTGGAGCTTATGCGTCATACTCCATGGCCTTTCATGAGTTTATTAGAGAGCACCCAACTCTCACGGACTGCGACGTTTGACAGTCAGACTCATATAGGTGTGTTCTTCAAAAGATGTTCTGCAGGACAACATCTTTGCTTAAACAAGCCACTCAGAACACATTAAGGTAAATACCAACCTGCCATGCAGAATAGGAGAGTATTGCATCTATACGGAGTGGTAGTATGCTATAAGGATACTCTCCTCCCTTGACCAACTTGTCTCCCAACTCTACTTCACGGGATCTCCGATCACATAGAGCGGGTTACCACTGTGAGCAACTCAAAAAGTGGGTCTCAAACCCATCTCCTTCGATGCATTATCTATCACATTACGTGATAGACCCTTTGTGAAGGGATCTGCCAGATTTTTAGATGTTTGGATATAATCCAATGCAATAACTCCGGAGTTTCTCATTTTCCTGACAGATTTCAATCTCCGCTTCACATGTCTTGATGACTTCATATTGTGCTTAGAACTGTTTATTTTTATGATCACAGTTTGATTATCACAGTTCATAAGGATTGCGGGTATTGGTTTTTCAACCACAGGTAAGTTCATCAAGAGTTCACGAAGCCACTCTGCTTCAACAGTGGCTGTGTCTAATGCTGTGAGTTCTGCTTCCATAGTTGACCTCGTTAAGATGGTCTGCTTGCAAGACTTCTAAGAAACAGCGCCACCACCAAGTGTAAACACATAACCACTCGTGGCCTTAGTCTCATCAGCATCAATCCAGTTTGAGTCACTATACCCTTCAAGTACCCTTGGATACCGGAGTAGTGAATCCCATAGCTCATGAAGCCTTTCAAATAACGCAAAACCCTTTCAAGGGCCTGCCAATGAACATCTCCGAGATTTGAGAAAATCGACTTAACTTGCTTACAAAAGGAGATGTCAGCCTCGTGGCTGGCTAAATACATAAGCGAGCCAATAATCGAGAATATCTCAGCTGATCTTTAGCATCCTTAGGATCTCCCTGATTCTTTCGAACCAACACGCTAGGATCATATGGTGTAGGAGAGGATCTACATTCGCTATACCCAAAACGACTCAAGATCTTCTCCACATAGTGAGACTGAAGCAGTGTTATCCCACCATCATCATCTTTCAGCAGCTTGATGTTCAATATCACATCAGCCACTCCTAGATCTTTCATCTCAAAACAACGAGATAGAAAGTCTTTGACCTCATTGATAACATTAATATTGGTCCCGAATATCAGTATATCATCAACATAAGGACATAAGATGACTCCTCGCCCCACCATGGCGATAGTACACACACTTGTCGCCTTTACATAATAAAGCCTTCATCGGTTAAAGTCCTTTCAAACTTCTCATGCCATCGCTTAGGTGCTTGCTTAAGACCATACAGACTTCAACTTGCACACCTTGCCTTGTTGACCATCTATCACGAATCCATCCGCTGATCCATATAAATTTCCTCATCTAACTCTCCATTTAGGAAAGCCGTCTTAACGTCCATTTGATGAACGAGAAGATCATGCGAGGCAGCCAAGGATAGCGAGATCGAATGGTGGTCAATCTAGCCACGGTGAATAAGTATCAAAGAAGTCTTCGCCTTCTTTCTGGTATAACCCTTGGCAACAAGGCGTGCCTTATACTTCTCAATAGTACCATCAGGTCTAAGCTTCTTCTTAAACACCCACTTACATCCTATGGTTTGCACCCATAAGGACGATCAGGTAATTTCCCAAGCTCCTTTGCTATGATGGAATCCATCTCATCATGACGGCTTCTTTCCGAGTCAAAGATCTTGAGATGCATAAGCTTGAAATAGAAGTGGGAGTGTCATCCACGAGGTATACAATGAAATCATCACCAAAGGACTTCGCGGTCCTTTGTCTCTTACTTCTGGTAGGAGCTTCACTGTTATCCTCCATAGGATTATCAGGGTGTTCTATCGAAATGGTGGGTTCAGGAATTGTGATTAATTCTTGACTAGATAAACTAGGCATCTCGATTTGATGAACTAGACGAATCTTTCATGAGAAAGATGTCTTTAAAGAAAGTCGCATCATTCGACTCCATGATTGTACCAACATGCATGTCGATACGAGATTTCACTATCAAAAATCTATAGCCAATGCTATGAAATGCATATCCCAGAAAGACACAATCCACGGTTTTTGGTCCAAGCTTGCGCTTCTTGGGTATCGGCACATTCACTTTCGCCAAACAACCCCAAGTTCGTAAGTAGGAGAGTTTCAGCCTTTTCCTTTCCCATTCCTCAAATGGAGTAATGGTTTTGTTCTTTTGGGAACACGGTTTAGGACATGACACGCAGATCTTTATCGCCTCCCCACCATTCCTTGGATAGACCGATGTATCTAACATGGCGTTAACCAAATCAGTTAGAGTACGGTTCTTTCTTTCGCCACCCCATTTGACGAGGTGAGTAGGAGGCCTCTCATGGATATTACCATGCTCCGCAAAAAAAGAATCAAATTCGTTGTAAAGATACTCTCCACCACGATCGATCAAGTCGCTTAATCTTTCGATCAAGTTGGTTTTCCGATTCAGTTTTATAGATTTTGAAGTGATTAAAAGCTTCATCTTTAGATTTCAGAAGATACACATAACAATCAAGTGGAATCATCAATTAAAGTCATGAAATATCGCTTTCCACCTTTTGTCAACTCACCATTCATCTCACAAAGATCTGAACGTATTAGTTCGGTGGTGCCAAATCTCGTACCTCGGCGGTCTTGTGAGACTTGCGAGGTTGCTTAGCTTGCACACATACTTGACACTTGGAACTTTTGGATGAGTAAATTTTGAATTAAATTCATATCGGCAAGCGTCATGCACCCAAAATTAATATGACAAAATCGTGAATGCCAAATATTGGACTCACTATCATTGCAAACATGATTAATAACTTGAGTACATAAGTCGACAAAGATAAGCGGAACAAGCCTCCGACTCATAACCCTTTCCAACAAATTGTCCACACTTAGAAACTACAACTTTATTGGACTCAAAGACTAACTTAAAACCATCTCGACCTAAGAGATCCGGCGAAGATTCTTATTGATTGAGGGAACGTCTTTGCACATTCTTCAGGTGACGATCTTCCCGAAGTAAACTTCAGATCCACCGTACCAACACCTTGAGCGAAGCACGTGAGCCGTTTCCCATCAGCACGGAGCCAGCACATTCGACGATAAGAAGAGAACATGGAAATATCAGCACATACATGTATATTTGCACGGTGTCTATCCACCAATCGGTGAATTACAAACTGAAAGAACAGTGGAAATATACCGTACCCAGCATCCTTCATCTCAATATCACCAAGGACAACATTAGCGGACTTGCCACTATTTCCATGTGAACGCTTGTCAAAGCGATTGGGGCACTAGGAGCCCAATGATTAGGATCACCATGCACATGGCGTGATCCTTTCTTCTTATACTCAGTCTTCTTCTTGAAGTTGGTAGTGCAGGGCCTTGTTTTTGCCATCAAACTTTCCTTTGCCATCATACCTGTTCTTATTCTTGAACTTGTGGACTGGAAGTTGTTTTTTGCACTACATGTGCGCTAGAACTTCCATCAAAGCCTCGAGACGTGTATCTTTTGCTCTCGCCTTTTCTTCAACATGAAGAGATCCGATGAGATCGAAAGAAAACTCCTCTCTTATGTTTGGAGAGGTAGCAAAGTTCCTCCAAGAAGGAGGAAGCTTGTAATAATGCCTCCGCCACGAACTTGTCCGTAAGTTACACTTGAACTGCCGAGTTCTTTGGCAAGGATCGTATCTCATGAGCCCGATCCACGATGGGACGGTCATCAGTCATCTTGTAGTCATAGAATTGCTCCATGATATCTGATTCGATGCCGATCTGAAACACCAAACTTGGCGCCCAAAGGCATCCCGCATCCTTGCCATTATCAATGACATATAGGTGTCAACAATGTTGTCACCAAGAATATTGAACAAAGCCCCCATAAACATGGTGTCGACTTTCAAACGCTTCCTCCGAGCGGAGAAAGGTCTCCCTCAGTTTGCCAAGAGTGGCGCTATAGCAGCCTAGGTTTTTCAACCATAGAACTGCTCTCGTCGCCATCTCTTATAATTGACAATCAAAAGGCGGCCTTGTAGCCGGCTAAACCAGTTGAATTCAGTTGCCTATAATCAGGTTTTTGGATTGTTGAAAATATAAGCAAATTACCATAATATTTAATCCGAAATAAGTAATAATAAATCATGACTACAAGTGTTAGAATTAATCTAATCATGTATACTAGCAGAATAAACGAACAGATCATATTCAACCAGAATAAATAGATCACATCTATTACAAGAGCTAGTACAAGAAAGCGCAATGTAAACCGAACTAGATAGGAACAGATTACGTCACGGTCTTGGAGGAGGAATCGGGTTCGCGTTCAGGTTGGGGTTGAGTTCGTTGACACCGATGTCGCCACCATGGCGTCGATGTAGAGGCTAATGTCCGGAAGAAGTCCTCGTCCGGGAAGGTGGTGGTCGGCGTGATGCGTCGATGAGTCAGCAGACGCTCCCCAAAACCTGATCGCCCTCACCCCGTGTGTGTTCACGAAAGGCGGTGGTTCCGGAGGCCTACTGTCCCGTCGTCCGGTGCACGTCGGAAGAGGGGATGGAGAAGGTGTAGCGGCGGCGCAAGGTTCTGGAGGCAGAGAGATGTGTATTTTCTCGATAAGATCGGCACCGAGGCACAATTCCGCAAACAGCGGCGCGCGCGCGCGGCGTGGCGAGGCGGGCGGCGGAGGAGGAGGAGCGCGCGTGTATGCCACTCGTCTTCACTCTCTTTAGGAGGTAGTGAAACACTCCACTATATATATTGGTCCAACTCCCTCTAAACTAGCAAGGTGGGACTAAACTTTGGTGCCACCCCTTGCTAGACATGAATGGGCCAAGAGAATTTCAGAATTTGCATTAGGCTATGGGCCAAGGCCCACACCCAAATTCCAACAGCCAACACGTCCTCCTCCCGGCGCAGTGCCTTCTTCAGTTTCTCTCCCCAGGAATTTCAGCTCATGGATGAATGTGATTTCTACGGCTGCTAAGGAGAAATGTGCGGTTTGTGCTTGATTAAAGACCTTCATCGCGGCTGGCGTATGCCAGCGTTCTCGCGCTCGACCTCTAGGAGATTGGGACAGCAGAGAAGGTTCCTCGTCCATCAGTGCATCCGGTATGGGCCTGGCTCTTGGCGGCCTCGATCGAGGTCGCCAAAGGAGAGGAGCTCGTCGGCGGCCTCCAGGTTCTTGCTGCTGCTTCTCGAGAAATCGTGAAAGCTAGACGCAAATATCTTTGATAGTCTCTAGGCTCTTGCTGCTGCTTCTCAAGAAATCGTGAAAGGTAGACGCAAATATCATTGACAGTTGCCGGCTGTCAAAATATAAGAGGTTTTACAAATATTCTGACCAGGTGAAAAACTTGCGAAAATACATCGATAACCCTGTCTAAAATTAGAATCTCCATCTGATCGCATTCGCTCCAGCGTCGTCCCTCCGTCGTCCTTGATCCCAGCCGGAATTAGGGTGTCAAGCGGGGCGGATTATGGCACTTTGGAGACTTTTTTGCCTATATTTTGTTTTGTAGGTCATTGAAGGCCCACGCTCTCTCTCACGGCTCTCACAGACGGAGGTAGAAGATGATCAGTGTTAGAATACATATTCTAGACGTGTTTGTATAGGCGTAGGATATGTATGCGTATGTATTCCTTGTGTATAGTCCGTGTTGTATGCAGCCTCCTATATAATGAGCAATACAAGGCCACCTAACGTGTGGTTTTCCCTATCTTACATGGTATCAGACGCAAACCCTAGCTAGGACCTGCGCCGATGACGAGCACGACGCCGCTGCTGCCAGGCAGCACGACATCGACACAGCCAAGGCGCGCGATGATGCCCTAGCGATCTCGCAGGCTGCCGCCAACAAGGAGATCCCCCCACCGCCACTTCGGTCGCCGCCGGGCAATTCTCCCTCACCTCGCTGCACGCTCAGGCTGTTGGCCTCTCAAGCATCAAGGGGCACGTACCCGTGGAACTTGCGCTCGACACCGGCGTCCATCGCCAGTGGCGCACGTTTTTTCGAGCCGCCGTCCGCAAGTACGCGCTCCTCGATCACCTCGACGGCGCCTCTTCGTCCTTTGCAACGCCGGAGTGGAACCTCCTCGACGCCACGGTGGTGTCATGGATCTACGGCTCGGTCTCCTTGCCGATCCTCGACGCCGTCATGACCCCGGGCGAAGATCCTTCTGCCGCCGAGCTTTGGGTCGCCATCAACGGCCTCTTCAATGATCACAAGGCCAACCGCGAGCTCCTCCTCTCCGCCGAACTCGCCGAAATCAGCATGGGCGACATGACCATGACGGACTATCTGCAGAAGCTCAAGTCCATCGCTGACGGTCTCGCCGATCTCGGATCACCGGTCGACGACGCCAAGCTCGTCATCCACTGCCTCAACGGCCTCAACGGCAAGTACGAGGGCGCCTCCGATCTCATCTCCCTTATGGTCCCTACACCGACCTTCGCCCAGTGCCGCTCCATGCTCTAGCTGCAGGAGATGAAGAAGAAGAAGAGTCATTGCGGTCGCGCTACCGACTCCGCCTTCTACTCCAACAACACAGGCAATGGCCGCGGCAACGGTCGAGGCAAGAAAAAGCAAGCCAAGGAGGATGATGCCAAGGACGTCGCCAAGCTGAGACGACCCCCGCTGGTCCCGCCCCCGCGGCACCGGCACCTGCCGTGCCGCCTCTCACGTGGCCCTCGACACAGCACCCATGGAACGGCGCCATCCAAATGTGGCCGTATGGCTCGGCCGTCTACGCTGGCGCACGTCAGCCTACTATGCCTCGTGGCCGTCTGCCCCGTCTCATGCGTTTTACACGCAAGGCCCCTACGGCGTCGCTCCGCCACCACCACCGTCGCCCTATGGCTATGCCCCGTACGGCTACAGCGGCTATGTGCCGATGGCGACACCAACACCGGCTGCATCATGGGACCAAGCGGCGCTACTTCAGCAATTCCAGACCATGGGCCTGCAGGCGCCCCCCCGCGAGTGGGTCATGGACACCGGCGCGTCATCTCACCTCGCCTCCGATCCCGGTATGATAACTTCCGTGTCTCCTTCCTTTTCTAATCGTGTTGTTTTTGTCGGTAACGGTTCCACCCTTCCCATCACCGCCACCGGACATGCACGTTTTGTTTCTCCCAACTTGGATCGTCCCCTTTATCTCCGTAATGTTTTGGTAGCTCCTAATATCATCAAAAATCTCATGTCAATTCGTCGCTTAACCACCGATAATAATGTTTCTATCGAATTTGACCCGTTTGGTTTTTTTGTGAAGGAACTTCCAACCAAGACCGAGATTCTCAGATCTAATAGTTCGGGTCCCCTCTATTCGGTTCAGCCTTCTTCGAGTCTTCCACAAGCACATGTCATCGTCGATCAATCTCTTTGGAATCGCCGTCTTGGGCACCCCGGCCGGCCTGTCATGGAGTCTCTAGTTCGCGCCAAAGTAGTTCCTTTAGAAAAGAATAAAGACAAATCTAGTTTATGTCATGCTTGTCAATTAGGTCATCATGTTCGTCTTCCTTTTTACTCGTCTTCTCGTGTAACCACCAAAGTGTTTCAACTTATTCATTGTGACTTGTGGACATCACCTGTTGAGAGTGTTTCTGGTTTTAAGTATTATCTTGTCTGTCTTGATGATTTTACGCAATATGCTTGGGTCTATCCTCTTCGACGTAAATCTGAAGCATTCTCTCACTTGTCCGCCCTTCACATGCTTGCCCGAACTCAATTTGATGTGTGTCCCAAATCTATCCAATGTGATAATGGTCGTGAGTTTGATAATTCCCTTCTCCACTCGTTTGCCCAACAACATGGAATAACACTCCGCTTTTCGTGTCCATATACATCACAGCAAAACGGGAAAAGCTGAACGCATTATTAGAACTCTCAACAATATCACCCGTACTCTTTTGGTACAATCTAGCATGCCACCGCGTTATTGGGTCGAGGCTCTCAACACCGCCGTTGTTCTTCACAATCGGCTACCATCCAAGGCCATAGATAAGCGCGTTCCGTTCCGTGCTCTCCATGGTTTTGATCCCTCCTATGCTGATCTTCGTGTTTTTGGTTGCTTGTGATATCCCAACACCGCCGCATAAACTTGCCCCGCGCTCCGTCGCCTGCGTGTTCCTTGGGTACCCTTCAAACCATCATGGATATCGTTGCCTCGATCGATCCACTCAGAAGATCATCATCTCTCGACACGTTGTGTTCGATGAGTCCAGCTTTCCGTTCCCGTCCACGGGTGTCACGCCGTCTACTCTTGTATCTATGCAACACTATGATTTTCTGCAGGACTTGGTACCGCCGCACCCCCTCACGACGCCATTCACCGCGCCATGCTCGGATCCGCAGGCCCTTTATCGAAGTCTCTCCGCCCATTGGCGCACGGCAACTATTGCGGCTCCCGCCGTGGCTGCCTCCCTGTGTCCCGACACCGCCGACGCCCGATCGCCATGTCGCTGCGTCGCACCGTCGTTGCCCGCGCCATCGACCGTCTACTAGGAGTTATCCTCGCCACGTGCGGCCGCTGCACCGACTCCTCCACCACCACCACCACCTCCGGTCCGCCGTCCGCGACTTCCGCCTCCACCACCGTCGCATAGCATGCTCACGCGTGCGAAGACCGGAGTGGTGCAGCCGAAGACCATATTCGATCTTCATGTTAAGGGTCTCTCTCCTCTTCCGAAGACGTACCGTGGAGCGCTCAAGGATCCGAATTGGCACGCTGCGATGATCGATGAGTACAGTGCACTTCTCTCAAATAACACTTGGGACCTCGTTGATCCACCTCGCAATGCAAATATAGTCACATGCAAGTGGATTTTTCGTCACAAGTTGAAGTCTGATGGTTCTCTTGATCGATACAAGGCACGGTGGGTCTTGCGAGGATTCACGCAACGTGAAAGTATTGACTTTGATGAAACTTTCAGCCCGGTGGTCAAACCCGCCACAATCCGGAGAGTTTTGTCGGTTGCTCTTTCCAGTGATTGGCCTATTCATCAGTTGGACGTCAAGAATGCTTTTCTGAATGGCACACTTGATGAGACAGTATATGCTCGACAGCCCTCAGGTTTTATTGATCCCAATGCTCCTGAGAAGGTGTGCCGCCTGAATAGATCTTTATATGGTTTGAAGCAGGCTCCCCGGGCATGGTTTCAGCGATTTGCCTTGTATATTGCATCACTTGGGTTCTTGAGTGCCAAGACCGACAGCTCTTTGTTCGTCTATCGCCGTGGTCCTGATATGGCTTATCTCCTGCTCTATGTGGATGACATAATTTTGATTGCGTCTTCATCGACACTGCTGCAGAGTTTAATTGGTTCACTCCGTTCTGAGTTCACTATGACGGATATGGGTGACTTACATTATTTTCTGGGCACCTCAGTCAGGCGCACCAAGGATTGTCTCTTTCTATCGCAGGAGAAGTATGCTCTGGAGCTCCTTGAGCGCACGGGCATGTTGCAGTGTAAATCCATCTCCACACCAGTTGATACAGCTTCTAAGCTTGCAGCTCAGTCTAGTGATCCCGTGGCTGATCCTGAGTATCGCGATGTGCAGGAGGTCTCCAATACCTTACTTTCACTCGGCCAGATATCTCCTATGCAGTAGAACAGATATGTCTTCATATGCATGATCCACGGGTTAATCACTTGCTCCTTGTGAAGCGTGTTCTACGCTACATCCGCGGCACCACCGACTATGGTCTCACTTTGTATCGACGTACATCGAACAAATTGCTGGCCTATTCTGACGCTGACTGGGCAGGTTGTCCAGACACTCGACGGTCTACTTTAGGCTACTGTGTGTTCCTCGGCGCGAATTTGGTGTCTTGGTCGGCTAAGCGGCAGCACACTGTTTCTAGATTGAGTGTAGAGGCAGAGTATCGGGCAGTAGCAAATGTGGTGGCCGAGTCATGTTGGCTTCGACAGCTACTTTTGGAGCTTCATCAGCCGGTGCATGATGCTTCTATGGTCTTCTGTGATAATGTGAGCTCCGTTTACATGACACAGAATCCTATACATCACCAACGCACCAAGCATGTGGAGATTGATCTACACTTTGTCAGAGATCGCGTGACCACTGGCAAGGTTAAGGTGCTACACGTTCCCAGTTCATCTCAGTTCGCGGACATCTTCACCAAAGGATTACCATCGCCTCTCTTCCTAGACTTTTGGGACAGTCTCAACGTTCGTAAGACGTCCAGTTTATATAGGTATAGGATATTTATGCGCGTGTATTCCTTGTGTATAGTCCGTGTTATATGCAGCCGGGACTCCTTGTAATCCTCCTATATAATGAGCAATACAAGGCCACCTAACGTGTGGTTTCCCCTATCTTACAATCAGGAGACAACTCTGATTTTTTAGGCGCACATACACCTTTTCTTCATCTTCAGCCCGAGCTCTAACTCATGGTCTAATTCATGGAGATTACAGAGAGGGGCTATATACCCGCAGCTTGCACTCATGTCGCCATGACTGCGCGCACATGTACCCACTCGCCACACTCCACACGCCTCAACTCGTGTCCATGACCGCGCACGGACGTGATCACCATGGTCGACCCTGCGTGCCTAGGACGTGGTCTTCTCCCTCCTTTCTCGCTAAAAGACTCACACAACACACGCACACACGCGATACACACACTATCTACGCTCTGACATGGCTTAGTGCCAACATTCTCCCCCTAAGCCATGCCTAGATTAGGCTCGGCTGGTCTAGCCGGCATCGCAGAGCAGCGCCTCCTCCTGCTGCTTCTTCTTGGGCTTCCAGCAGTCGCGGGCGAAGTGCCCACGTATACCGCAGTTGTGGCACCTCCCCTTCCGTCCCTTTCCAGCAGCTCCCGAAGCCGTGTTGCTGCCACCGTCATCGTCGTCGTTGCGACGCCTTGCTGCCCACTGTGCCACAGTAAGCAGCAGCTCCCTGTCGCCACGATCGCCGTGGTTTGCTTGCTTCTTGTGCCGCTCCGATCGTTCCTCGAAGGCCTTCAGTCGCCCGAGCGCCTCGTCGAAGCATAGCTTCTCCACATCGCAGAATTGCTCGATGTCGGCCACCGCCTGGTACAGGCAATCGGGCACCGAGTCCAGCAGCTTCTTCACCATTGCCGCACTGTCGAGGGTCGCGCCAAGGTTGGCGTACCTCGCCGCCATGCTACTGATTTTGCCGACGAAGACGTCCAGCGCCTCGCCATCCCCCATGTTCAGCCGATCGAAGTCGCCGCGGAGCGTGGACAGTCGAGCCGCCCTGACACGATCTGCTCCGACAAATCGCGCCTTGAGGCTGGCCCACACCTCCGCCGCTGTCTTCTTCGATGAAACCTGCAACAGAATGTCCTCAGAGAGGGCTCCAAATAGGTATGCCCTCGCCGGCTTGTCCTTTTCCGCGATGACCGTCGCAGCTGCGTCCTCCGCCGGGACCACTGCCTCCCACAGCCCCTGCGCGTCGAGGTTCGCCTCCAGGGGCGGAGACAAGAGGGGTGAGCAGGGGTCAGACCCCCCTAATTCGTCGCCCCCCTCAAGCTGTTGCAAGCAGGGTCAAACTAATTGCCGTATGTAATACTAAAAATTATTCGGTTAGTATTTGAGCCCACCTGTTTTGTATAAGTATTGAAGCCCAGTTGGCAAACAAACAACCCATTCTTTTAATTAGGGAGCATTCCGTAAACATAAGTTTGTTTGACCCATACGATCGATCTCTAGGACACCTGCCGCCACTCTCTGGGTTGGTGTTTCAGCCGCCGGCCATCGGCCGCCAAGCAAGGAAGCAATACGGATCAGGATAAGAAAGCAATACGGATCAGGTCATTAGAAAACGACCGCGTAATTTGTTGATCATGCTGCGCAAAGTTCGCCGAGTATATCAACTCCAGCCCTCAGTTTTCTAAAAGGTATGCTGATACTACTAGTTCTTACTTGATGCATAAATTAGGTTCTGGAAGTCTTATTCATTAGTATACGAGCATGTACAATGGCAGTGCATTAATTTACTATTCAGATGTTTCTTATAAACTAGAAAGACAATGGAACTGATAACTCTAAACTTCCTATTTTTTCTTTATAGTTGATTTGATTAAAAGCGCTCATCAAAATAAATTTTCTTCAATGGTTTACATTTACAAAAGAAATTAATTGACCGTCCAAAATAAGAATTAATTGCTATTCCCTCTAATTACTTTGTATGGCTACATTAGAATGGCGATCGGCAATTTACTTTCCGTTAGCCTCCAGATGAATAGAAATGGATTGCTCTACTCCCTCCAATCCATATTAGTTGACTTGGATTTGTCTAGATTTGGATAAATCTAGACACTATTTAGTATATAGGTTTATCCAAATTTTAAAAAATTCAAGTCAAGTAATATAAATCAGAGAGAGTATTAAGCTTCCGACGCCCCCCCCCCCCCCCCGCCCCATGTCCAATTCCTGGCTCCGCCCCTGTTCGCCTCCACCCTGATCGCTTGGAAGTGTAGTTGTCGCCACGCGTCCCCCATTGCCGCCGTGCGGGACCAGTGCCATCTCTCGCCTCGCTCTGATACCAAATGAAGGCCCACGTTCTCTCTCACAGCTCTCACAGACAGAGGTAGAAAATGAACATGAGACAACTCTGATTTTTTAGGCGCACGGACACCTTTTCTTCCTCGAGCTCTAACTCGTGGTCTAATTCATGGAGATTACAGGGAGGGGCTATATAGCCGCAGCTCGCACTCATGTCACCACGACAACCACTCGCCACACTCCACACGCCTCAACTCGTGGCCATGACTGCGCGCGGACGCGATCACCACGGTCGACCATGCGTGTCCAGGACGTGGTCTTCTCCTTCCTTTCTCGCTAACAGACTCACACAACACATGCACGCACGCGATACACACACTAGCCACGCTCTGGCATGGCTTAGTGCCAACCGTCATTATGCGTGTGCCGCTTGCCACCCTTGCCGGAATCGATCCTCCACGTCCACGCGAGCGTGTGGCCCATCTCACCAATTGATCCACGCGCGCATCACCGAAATCGATCCGGTGCGAGTCGCCCGGCCGGATCCGCATGCGTGGCCAGCTCGCCGGCAGTTGCACGTCAACCAGCTGCACTTCCCAGAAGCCGTCCGCCGGCCCCGGAGCAGCGCCATGCCAGCCCCTAGTCAGTAGCTCGCCGGCATCTACGCGCACCCAGCACCCACCCAGCAGATCGCCGGACAGAACCTCCAGGTCCATGGCGCCTAACACCGCTCCTTCCCCGCTGGTCGTCGCGTTCAGGCTCCTCGACGCCGCTACCAGACTCACCATAGCGCACCTCCAGCCTCCTCGTCGGCAACGTCGCCTTTCTCGCCGGCAGCTCCTTCTCATCTTCTCGACAACGTAGCCTTCTCGACCAGCAGCTCCGTCTCAGCTTGCCGGCAACTCCGCCCGCTCCCAAGGTCATCGAGGCGCCGGAACCAGTCGTGCCTGAACAACAATGGTGCTTCCAGATATTAACTTTAGTCCACCTGAAGAACAAGAAGAGGATGTCAATAATCCACCCAAAATCAAAATCCATGTACTGCACCGTTCCATGAAACTGCAAGAAGCAACTATGAATGCTTGACAAAGACCATGCTGAGAATTGTACTTGTTCAATACTACTATGACACTTAGTACCAGCAGACAATATTTCTTGATAGTACTTGTTCAATATTTCTTGATAGTACCCGAAGACAATTTTTCTAGATTGTACACAGAAATGCAAAGGTAAAATGCTCATTGGACAATACGGATGTCAGTCTGCACTTGTTTCTCCATTAACCAGAATAGAAGAATACAAAGATTTCCACTTAAATGACCATATAATCTTAAGAATTAGTGCAGAAAATAACCTGTTGCTGAGCTAAGGGCATGCAAAGTATCTTCACTTTGGTCCATGGATTCAGAGTTTCCAACAACATTGGTGTCCTTCATTTCCGACATGGTGCTAGAAACAAAATGAATAGATGTTATACTTGCTAGAAACATTGGTGTCATTCACATTATAAAGCATTAAATTGAAATCTTTGCTCAAGTATAATCAGTGCTACATTTATACTGCCAGTACAATGTTAAATTCTGAAGAAACATGCTCCTGGAGATGAGTTTTGCTACCAAGCAAATTGAGCAGACATAAATCTAGTCCTGTGCTAC
Organism: Avena insularis; assembly: GCA_023614405.1. Lineage (NCBI taxonomy): Eukaryota > Viridiplantae > Streptophyta > Magnoliopsida > Poales > Poaceae > Avena > Avena insularis. The sequence goes on along the minus strand of JAJUPC010000628.1, from coordinate 83,355 downwards.
TAATGATCAGTACCATCTGTAGCAGGCACACAAATGCTAGAGTAAGTTTCCACTCAACATCAGCAGTAATATCCACTACCTGTAAGTTACTTTTCAATCTTGTCTGCCAGTCTTGGCGTATACCTTGAACTGAAATATTAAGTAATTATTGAAGCATAATCAGGTTTTGTTTGGGCAACTATGGAAGATACCAAAGTATTATACCAACATCAATTCACAACCGAAGGAGAACTAGAGATACAAATTATCGAATATATTCATTATTTCTCTTATGTGAAAATGCTATCCAAATTGTTCTTGTGGTGAAAATGATTAACCAACAATGTAAGTAACAAGCACGCAACTTTTTGGTGCTGAATTTTGTATTTAGTATAGGAAGTAAAAGAGTGAGCATATATGAAAATGCTTATACAGAGAGATCGTCGTTGATGGCGAGGGGGAACGTGTTCTGCACTTGGAGAATGTCCTCTGCAGGCTTGTTAGTGTGGATCGAGACCGTCGGGCAGGAGAGCAAGGCCTGCAAACGTATATGTAAATGAAATGATCAATTATTCATGAAAGATCAAGAAATTCCATCTGTAATTTGTTTCTCCGGGTTTAAGCATGACGGAACTAACGAAAATGTCAACAAACACCCGTACTGCACTGACTGAATAATCGCAGATATATGACTGATTGAATCGATTGATTGGCTGAAGAGGGCATTTTGATTGGAGGCTGGAAGTGGCAAGTGGTTATGATGATTTTTACCTGCAATGCCTTTGTCCTGGTCTCGTCGGAGCTGGGTTGCGCCGCCACGGCAGACATGCCGTCGATCCGGTTGAACACCTCCGGCGCCATCCACCGGTAGGTGGCGCAATCTGCACACGCACCCCCGTCAGCAGGGACATCAAGGACATGTACAGGTTGGGTCATGGATCTCACTCACCGACGAAGAACTCGCAGGAGACGTTCTGTGGGCGCGGCCGGTTCCGGTTGTGGAGAGCCGGAGGAGGGGATGCCGTGGCTCGGAACACGGAGGCGGTGCGTCGTCCTCGGGGCGGGCCCAGCGGCGGGGCGGGGAGCGACGCGGCGGCGCGAAGGCTGAGCGTCATGGCGGCGGAGGAGAGTGTGCCGGTTGAACTCTTCTGTCTATGCTCTGTGAGTCGAGCTGAGCGGTGGTGAGCTCCTCCATGGCGTCCTTATTCCTCCAGTCGGCGGCCACCATTAGCGTCCTCGAGTCCACGAACGTCGACCCATCCCCCGCCACACGAACGCCGACCCATCCCCCCGCCCCACGAACGCTGACCCATACCCCGTCCTTGTTTCTCCAGTCAGAGGCCACCATGAGCTCCCCCATCAAAGGATCCAACATGGCCGCAGCAGATAGAGCACCGCCCTGCAGATCCGGTAGCCGAAGAAAAATCAGATCTTGAACTCGACCTCGTTGGAGCAGGAGCGGTTGGGAGAGCCACGAAGCACGACGAAGATGGGGGCGACGACGTGGGCGAGGGAGAGGGCGCCGGTGACACAGGCGAGGGAGAGGGAAAGGGCGGCAGCGACGTGGGCGAGGACAGGCGAACGTCGTAGGAGGTGAGGGACAGAGAGGTATGCGAGAGGAGGGAGAAGACACGAGGGACACCGTGTCGAACGGGGCAAAATTGGAAACCCGGATATTTTGTGACCATGACAAGATTTGACCGTCAAATCGTTAAACGTTTTATATTTCGAAACGGAGGGAGTACCTTGTACTATATACATGGAAGATTACAACATGTTGTACACGATCTGTATCGATTCAGCTATACATACTTTGAATTCATACGGTCTGTGATATGCATGCATACGTTACGGTGATGTCAACAGGTGATGTTGAGCCGTACATGAATACTGACAGGAATATGCAACATGTATTCTTCTGGAGTCCAAAGGCCACAAAATATAATATAGATACAGGTGTGAATATGCAGTAAACCCGCTAACATATGGAGAAACTATAATATACAAATATATACATCTAACACCTCAAACTCATGATGTGGATCCACAACCTTTGAGTTTGGAAGTAGAAAATCATCTTTGCAACCGTGAAGAAATCCGCCAACTATAAATCAGAAGGCACATCTTGAGCAACTTGAAAACTGCACCTGAAACGCATTATATAAAGCATCAACACCAATATGCTTGGTAAACTCATGCTTGATCGGATCACGTGCAACACTAATAGCACATGTACTGTCAGACAAAACCAGAGTGAGTGTGGTAATAGAGACCCCAAAATCCGCAAGTACCACCATAACCAGGTCACCTCAGCAGTCAACAAGGCCATACCGTAACTCAGCCTCAACACTCGAGCGGAAGCTGTTATGCATTTCTTCGTCTTCCAAGCAATGGCGAACCACCAAGAAACACCGATGGCGAGAAAGTGAGCAGCGATCAGAAGGATCACTTTCGCCTGTGACGTCAATCCGAATAACACTTGGAGGGAGCTGGAACGAGGAAAGAAAAGGCGACGAGTGATCGTACCACGAAGGTAACGAAGAACATGGAGAAGATGACTATAGTAAACAGTGGTAGGAGCAAAAACAAATTGACTCAGAATATGAACAGGATAAGAGATGTCGGGGACGGTGTGACAAGATAAACAAGACTCCCAACAAGATGGCGATAACACGTCGGATCGAAGAGGATCACCATCGATGGGTTGAAGCTTAACATTAAGCTCCATAGGGGTCTCAACAATGCTCATCCCTAAAAGCGACACGAGCAAGAAGATCTGAATATACTTTTCACGAGAGATGTAAAAACCATCGAAGTGGAAAACCTCAATCCCAAGAAAGTATTAAAGAGGACCAAGATCGGTCATAAGCTGATCACGAGCGAGCCTAAACAAAGGCGATATACTCGGAATCATCACCGTAATGATCATATCATCAACATAGAGAAGAAGAGTGCGGCCATGAGGAGAAGTGTGAACAAATATATTTGGATCATGAGCACTAGGGAGAAACCATCAAGTCCTCTGAAGCAAAGCGCTCAAACCAAGCACGAGGGCCTGTTTGAGGCCATAAAGAAAACGTCGAAGGCGACAAACCATCCCTAGGGAACATAATACCCGGAGGAGGCTGCATATAAACCTTCTCCTCAACTCACCATTGAGAAAGACATTACGAACATCAAGTGGGACCACGAGACGGTGGCGAGCGAAGTAACGACAAGAAGAGTCGCATAGTGGTCATATGAGCCCACGGAGCAAGGTCTCATCATAGTCCGACCATGCTCTGCTAAAACCTGAGCCACAAGGCGGCGCTTTATAGCGCTCAAGAGATCCATCAAAGCGGGTCTTAATCTTATAGACCCACTTACACGTGATAGGGCGAACAAGGGAGGAGAAACAAGATCCCAGTGCGGTCGCTCAAAGCGCAGCAATCTCCTCAGCCATGGCCTGCCATTCAGGATGATGCTCAGCATCCGATAAGAAGTCGGCTCGGAGGCAATAGAAAGACCATCTTGACTAGAAGAGTAGCGGTTGGGGAGCGGCGTGAGCAGGGCGAGTAGAGGAAGCTCATCGGAAGGAAGGCGACTCGAGGATATGGCGATGAAGAAGAAGGAATAGCGAGAGGAAGACTCGGAGAGCGAGGAGAACTAGGAGAACTAGGCGGAGCGAGAGGGCGGTGTCGAGGAAGAGACATCGGGGAGGAGATCTGAAGAAGAAGACATAATAGGAGTAGAAGGAGGTGTGTCAGGAAAGAGAAGAAAAGAGATATCTTCCACCGTGTAGGTACCAGCGGTGGGACGAGGATAGAAAGGACGTGTCTCATCAAAAGTAACATCACGAGAGATACGCATCCGACGACCAACGGGGTCCCAACAGCGATAGCCCTTATGCTCATTCTTATCCAAGAAAAACACACTCAGCGGTGGCGGTCAATTTAGTGCGTTCGCGAGGAGCAAGAAGAACATAGCAAACACAACCAAACAAAGCGAAGCATGGAGTAGTCTGAGGCTGTCCGAGGCGCTCAAGAGGATACCACCTGCGGCGGCGAAGGCTGAATATTGATGAGGTAAGCGGACGTAGCAATAGCCTCAGCCCAGAAATGCTGCGGAAGAGAAGAAGCAATCATCATGGCGCGAGTGGTCTCAAGAAGATGGCGATGCTTACGCTCGAAGCGCCATTACAGGCATGGGCGCCCGAGACGGAAGAAGCGAGCAAGGGTGCCTGCTCGGCAAGAACACCTCGCAACATCTGGGAGATATACTCACCGAGAATCAGCATGAAACACACGAATGGGGTAGAATATTGAGTACGGACCATGGCACTTAAAACCACGATATATGGAGAGCACCTCCTTTGTGAGGCGCATAAAAATACAACCAAGTGTACCAAAAAATCATCGATGAATAAAATATAGTAGCGATGGACCCCTTTCGAAGCGAAAGGCCGGACTAAACATCGGAATGAACTAAATCAAAGGTCCTGAGATACTGGCGCTAGTAGGATAGGGAAGCTGAATCTGTTTACCCAACCTACAGCCCTCACAATGTAAAGACCCATTTCCTAAGACAGACCCCAGAAGACCACGATGAACTAATGATGACAGGCGAGAGTCACAAAGGTGACCAAGACGATGATGCCACTGCTGAAAGGAGCTGGTAGCAGAGGCGACAACCGAAGAAGAACTGGCAGATGAAGTTGCAGCGGAAGGAACACGAAGCCAGTCTAACTCCCAAAGTCTTGAAGAGTCACGGCTGCGAGGGCCAGCTCCAACCAGGGCCTACGTGCGACCGTACTAGAAAACACAAGAATCAGCATCAAGAATGGCCGCGACAACAGTCGATGGTGGCTAGCGAGAAAGATTCATCTTAAGAAGAGGGACATGAGAAATATCGAGGGAAAAAGAAGAAGTAGAAAGGGTGCCCGACTAGAGATAGGAAGAGAGGTACCATCGACCATGAAAACGGACATGAGAAGGAGAGAGCGAAGAGCGGACAGAAAAGAAGACTCAGAGGTCATATGAAAGGAAGCTCTAGAATCCAGATACCACGAGGACGTATCTGACTGTGTCGAAGGTGGTGTTCACGCAGTGCCGGAAGAATCAGTCACAGAACCAGCAGTACATGTCGAAGAAGAGCCTGTAGCAGCAAGCAGACCGCGAAGACTCCTGATAATGTCCTGATCGGAGAGAGTAACTGCTGAAGATCCGGAAGGAGCCGAATGCCCACGAGCCTGGTGCTGCTGACATAAACTGGGATCCCATATATAACAGGTGGCCCAAGTGTGGCCATCCTTGTTACAGTAAGAGCAATGACGAAGGGAACCACGGCGACCCTGACCACGAGCCTGCTGGTGCTGACTCTGGCCATGAAACTACTGGTGCTGACTCTGACCCTGAAACTATTGGTGTTGACTCTAACCCTGACCTGGAGGAGTGTCGGACACTGAAGAACTGGACTGGTCGAGAAGCGAGGCGGCATAGGAGGACCACGAGTAGCAAGCACACATGGAACCGCAAGAAGACCAGCACCACGGAGACGGGTCTCCTCAGCCCGAAGCTCAAATAACACCTCAGAGAGCGGAACACGACCACAAGCATTCAGCTGAGCACACCGGGGCTCAAACTCCTGGCGGAGCAGAGACAGAAACTCATAGATGCAGTGAAACTCCACTCCGAGCGCACAATCTGGCAGCACGAGCATGTGCCACAAACAGCAGTACGGAGAGAATCAAGCTGACGCTAGATAGCAGCACTCTGAGTATAGAACTCATCAATAGTAGAATCACCCTGCTGGAGAGCATGCTCCTGGCAAACCACAGACAGGTAAAGAGCATCCCCAGACGGCTGGTAGCGCTGATGAAGATGGGCCCACTGAGCGGCAACAGTAGGGAGACTCATGAACTCAGCTGACATCTTTGAGGCGAACTCTTGGAGGTGAAAGCAGCTGACCGGCATCCTCATCAACCCAGCAGTGTAGGCAGTCAGGCGTGGCGGATGGTCGGCCCGGCTTGACGGCCCGAGCCCGGATCCGATCGGGCGGCGGCAGATCCGATCTACAGATGTCCAGAGAGATGGCCGGAAAGAGCAGCAATCGGCGGCGGTGACGTCGGAAGAACAACGACGACAGGGACGGTGGCGCCTGTGACGATGTTGCAGAAAAATTGTCTAACCTAGCTCTGATACCATGCCAGGAATATGCAACATGTATTCCTCGGGGGCCAAAGGCCACAATATATATCTGATGCAGTGTGAATATCTGAAAACCCCTAACATATGAAACTATAATATACAAATATATACATCTAACAAATACATGGCATGCTTACGTGACTCTAAATCGTGCTACGGTCATCTCTGAGTTACTAATCGATCGCTGGTTGCTTTGATAGAACTAATGTGTGCATAGCAGGCTAGCGGCCCGGCCACGCCTGCCGCCAATTTACTAATCCTGCGGTGGGTGTTCATGGGCCGATTAAGTTGGCATGGCTTGGTGGCGCCATGGACAACCCTCGACCAACATCGTGTGATCTTGAACCAAATAAATTCCTTATGGTCTCTCTCGAACATAGCTCGGAGAAGAATGGTGAAGTGTAAGCAGAGGTAAAGTTTTGCCAGAGCGTGGCGGATGGTCGGCCCGGCGCAGGCGAGGCGTGATCGATCGAGCGGCGGCAGATCCGATCTGAGATGTCGGAGAGATGACCGGAAAGAGCAGCAATCGGCGGCGGCGTCGGAAGAACAACTGACGGGGGCGGTGGCGCTGTGGCGATGTTGTAGAAAAATTGTCTAACCTAGCTCTGATACCATGTCAGGAATATGCAACATGTATTCCTCGGGGGCCAAAGGCCACAATATATAATACAGGTATAGGTGTGAATATACAGAAAACCCCCTAACATATGCAAAAACTACAATATACAAATATATACATCTAACAAATACATGGCATGCATACGTGACTCTAAATCATGCTTCTGGTCATCTCTGAGTTACATGATCGATCGCTGGTTGCTTTGATAGAACTAATCTGTGTGCATAGCAGGCTAGCGGCCCCCACGTCTGCCCGCCAATTTACTAATCCTGCCATTGGGTGTTCATGGGCCAGCGATTAAGTTGGCATGGCTTGGTGGCGCCATGGACAACCCTCGACCAACATCAGTAGCAGTACTGAACCAAATAAATTCCTTATGGTCTCTCTCTCCACGAACCTTAGCTCCAGAAGAATGGTGAAGTGTAAGCAGAGGCAGGCGTGGCACAATATACAGGAATCGATAGAGATACCGACGGCATCTAATCAAGAACTCAACCTTGCCTTAGACATTCGTACACACTGCTCTCTCGGCTAGATTCCATGGTTGCCCAATAAAGTTTTACTTTTAGAGATGACTAGTTAAATGCTCGTGTGTTGCCACGAGATAAAAAATATATACATATCAGCGAAACAGTTATCCTAATATCAAAAAATGTAAGGTCATGCAATTTCACTCGGATCACGATAAATATTAATTTTGTTTCCCGCTTCTCGCGCTAGCACTTTCTCTATCTTTTTAACTCACGACTCCTCCTCGTGAGAAGACAAAGACCTCATCATTCACCCCACCCCTCCACTTTTCATGTCACACTTAAACATATGTTATCTCTTCTCTCTTTACTATCATCTGGCACCTTTTCAAAACTTCTCCAGATCTTTAAGATGGTCCTCATGTACGATAACGCATGTACTCCATCCGTTTCAAAATATAAGATGTTTTAGGTTTCTGAAGAAAATATATCTAAACTTCTTTTAGTGTGTATATTCACTCTAAACCTTAGTAAACCTATATACTAAAAGTAGTCTAGATACATTTGCTTCACAAAGCTTAAAAAATCTTATATTTTAAAATAGAGGAGTACAGTTATTATAATGAAATAGAGGGACACACTGATTTTTAGTGATGTACAATTTTTTTAACTAAAATGTCCATATTCCTTAAACTTCTTCAATTTCACTATGTGCACCTTGCTGTAGAAATTTTAACTGTTGCACACGGTTGGTACAAAATGTATCTCGTGCTAGTAGCTATTGCCAAGGTCTTCCATGTACACGGATATGGAGAAGCTGGGAACACACCTCTATCATCATCTTGTCTCTCTGCTTCCTTCGCCGCCTCGTCGTCCTACTTGCTGGCCAAGAGTTCTCTCCACCTGGCTTCTTTAGCAGGAGAGATAGACTATCTGAATGAAAGAAGAATATTTTAATTTCTTTTTGCTTTAAATATTCAAACTCAAAAACCATATACTAAGAAGGATGCAATGTGTACATTAGTTATGGATTGAGAAGAGTATGGCCAGTCACGATATGGATCCTCAACAATAGATTTATTGGAAAGCACAAATGGAATTCTGTTGTGGACCAGACAAACCACCATGTGCCACTGACGCCCCGGCCTCGGCGCACCACATCAGTTAGCCACAGTGTCCTCCTCCTCTTATCACCTCCTGATGCCTCTACTCTTCAGGCCTCCTGCACCAGGCCGGACCATGACATCTATGGGCTTGCGAGGCTCAAAGCAATTCCTCAGGTTCATAATCATCCCCATCAACAATGCTATGGTGGTCCAATGGAAGGATGTCTAACCATCTGAACCTGAAAGGCATGTCCGACCATCATAATAATCAAGAGTTGTACTGCTTCTAGGTAAACAAATGTGTCCAGTTGATTGTTTTTGGTGTGAGCAAAAAGTTAGAGTAATACTTTGCTCGATATGTAAAAGAAACATGCATATGTATACATCACCACCGTGAAGAAAGGAAATATTTCAGAGATGAATCACACAACTTCCACTTGCATACTTAAATACTTTGGGCATCTATCAAGCCATTGAATCATTTGTCAAGCCTAATACCTCCATTTATTTGTGTGGTGAAAACATTTGCACCAAAAATATTAGCTCTAGAGCTATCAGCCTCTCACTTCATCTATGTCCTCACCTAACAGTACATCAGCCAAGCACGACTGCAAAAGGTTCAGATAATCCTAACGACATGATGACATCAAGCTTTATAATGAAGTGATTCCATACATTGGATCAAAAGAGAGTTTGTTACTTGAGTACCAGCAATTTCATAACTTTAAAACAAAATATTTACTGCTCCAAAAGCTATGAAAACTTTTTTAGATGAGTTCATTAAGCCATAGAGAATTCCACTATAGGTCCCTTTCTTGTCGGATCGTGTTACATCAAGGATGACAGACCTTTCTTGATTCGTTTCTTTTCATGTAATGCATTTTGAATCTCATTTTTTAACACTTTGTATTAAGAATTAATGCAAGGATGAATAAATATGTCATGACAATATATAGAATTAAGAGGTTCAAAACAAAATTTAGTAATGTACTACCATGCGTTGCATGTCCTATCCAAGGAAACCATTACGGAACTGATCACACAAATTAGCTTTTACACTAACTCTAGCTAGAAGAGAACAAATTCATCTTAAGAAGAGAGACATGAGAAATATCAGGAACCGAAAAAGAAGAAGTAGAAAGGGTGCCCCGACTAGAGACAAGAAGAGAGGTACCATCAGCCATGAAAACACGGACAGGAGAAGGGAGAGGACGAAGAGCGGACAGAAAAGAAGACTCACAGGTCATATGAAAGGAAGCTCCAGAATGCAGATACCACGAGGGCGTGCTTGTGTAGAAAGGTGGTGGTTGTGATGCTGAAGAATCAGTCACAGAACTAGCAATACTCGTCGAAGAGGATCCTATAGCAGCAAGTAGACCGCGAAGACTCTTGATAATGTTCTGATCGGAGAGAGCAACTGCTGAAGATCCGGAAGGAGCCGACTGCCCACGAGCCTGGTGCTGCTGACATAAACTGGGATACCGTGTATAACAGGTGGCCCAAGTGTAGCCATCCTTATTCTGATGAATCAATGTGAAGAACCCTGGCGACCACGACCACGAGCCTATTGGTGCTGACTACGGCCTGAAACTGCTGGTCTTGACTCGACCCTAAAACTATTGGTGCTGACTCTAACCACGACACGGAGGAGTGTCGTGCGAGAGGACGCGACTGAGTCGAGGCGAGCTGACATAGGAGGACCACGGTAGCAAGCACAGATGGAACCCAGGAAGACCAGCACTGCAGGCAGGTCTCCTCAGCCCAGCTTCGAACAACACCTCAAAGAAGCGGAACACGACCACAAGCATTCAGCTGAGCACAGGGCTCAAACTCTGGCGGGCCGAGAAAACTCATAGATGAAGTGAAACTCCCTCCGGCCTGTCTGGCGGCCACGAGCATGTGCCACAAACAGCGATCTGGAGAGAATCAGGCGGCAGCTAGATAGCGACACTCTGAGTATAGAACTCATCAATAGTAGAATCACCTGCTTTGGAGAGCATGCTCTGGCAAACCAGGAACAGGTAAAGAGCATCCCAGGGGCAATGGTGGCGGCCGAAGATGGGCCTTGAGCGGTAATAGTAGGGAGACTCATGAACTCAGCTGACATCTTGAGGCGAACACTGGAGGTGAGAACAGCAGCAGAACGAGCATCCTCATCAACCCACTGAGTGTAGACAGTCAGAGCGTGGCGATAGGCCTCGAGATCAGAAGAGTAATGCTTGAATTTTAGGTCATAAGCAGCAACAACACTATCATTAGCACTCTGAGCAGCATCCTTGGCCTCCTGAGAAGCATCATCACCGAGAACAATCGGCATTGGCGGAAGGGGAGCCATAGGAGCAGGGGGCACGATGGACAGGAGACCTCGCCGGAGAGCACACCACAAAGACGGAGACCGCGCATGTGAATGCGCATAAAGGCAGCGAAATCAGGGTTATTCGTGACATCAAAAATCACCGGGCAGCGAGGAATCGCAACATAACACGATGAAGAAGACATCTCTCTCTCTCTCTCTCTCTCTCTCTCTCTCTTTTGAAGTCAACTCGTCAATCTCAGATCAGATCTGACGAGGAACAGGGCCAATAGCCGGCGAAGATGCCGCGGGGCGGGCAGATGGCGCCGGCAAGGCAGATGGCGTCGGCGGGGCGACTACTGAGCAGCGAAGCGGCGACGAGCAGCGATGCGATGTCGAGAAGCGGCCGAAGCGGCACGGGCAGATGGCGGCAGAACGGACGAAAGCGGTCCAGCGGCCAGCAGGCGTCGGCAAGCAGCGGTCGGATGGCGGCGGATGGCGGCCATATGGCGAGTGAAGCGACAACGGCGGCGGCGGATAAGCGGATGGCGGCGGGACGCCGAATGGCGGACGGTCGGCCGGGCAGCGTGATCCGATCGAGGCGGCGAATCCGATCTGAATGGCGAATAAGCGGCAACCGGTGGCGGCAACGTCGGAAAACGGCGGCAGAGAGACGATGGCGGCTGTGGCGATGTTGCGAAAAATTGTCTAACCTAGCTCGATACCATGTCGAATATACAGCGTGTATTCCTCTAGGAATAAAGACCACAATATATAATCTGGTACATGTGTGAATATCAGAAACCCCTAACATATGCAGAAACTACAATATACAAATATATACATCTAACAAATACATGGCATGCATATGTGACTCTAAATCGTGCTTCTGGTCATCTCTGAGTTCGCAATCGATCGTTGGTTGCTTTGATAGAACTAATCTGTGTGCATAGCAGGCTAGCGGCCCGGCCACGCCTGCCCGCCAATTTACTAATCTTTTCCGTGGGTGTTTATGAACGCGATTAAGTTGGCATGGCTTGGTGGCGCCATGGACAACCCTCGACCAACATCAGTAGCGGTAGTGAACCAAATAAAATACTTATGGTCTCTCTCTCCATGAACCTTAGCTCTAGAAGAATTGTGAAGTGTAAGCAGAGGTAGGCGTGGCACAATATACAGGAATCGGCAGAGATACCGACGGCATCTAATCAAGAACTCAACCTTGCCTTAGACGGTTCGTACACACTGCTCCCTCGGCTAGACTCCATGGTTATCCAATAAAGTTTTATTTTAGATATGACTAGTTAAATGCCCGTGCGTTGTCACGAGATAAAAAAATATATACATACCAGCGAAACAGTTATCCTCATATCAAAAAATGTAAGGTCATGCAATTTCACTCAGATCACGATAAATATTAATTTTCTTTCCTACTTCTCGCGCTAGCACGACTCCTCCTCGTGAGAAGACAAAGACCTCATCATTCACCCCACCCCTCCACTTTTCATGTCACACTTAAACATATGTTATATCTTCTCTCTTTACTATCACCTGACACCTTTTCAAAACTTCTCCAGATCTTTAAGATGGTCCTCATGTACGATAACGCATGTACTCCATCCGTTTTAAAATATAAGATGTTTTAGATTTCTGAAGAAAATATATCTAAACTTCTTTTAGTGTGTATATTCACTCTAAACCTTAGTAAACCTATATACTAAAAGTAGTCTAGATACATTTGCTTCCTGGCTAAAACATCTTATATTTAAAATAGAGTACAGTTAATATAATGAAATAGAGGACACGCTGATTTTTATTAATGTACAATTTTTTTTAACTAAAATGTCCATATTCCTTAAACTTCTTCAATTTCACTATGTGCACCTTGCTGTAGAAATTTTAACTGTTGCACACGGTTGGTACAAAATGTATCTCGTGCTAGTAGCTCTTGCCAAGGTCTTCCATGTACATGGATATAGAGAAGCTGGGCACACACCTCTATCATCAGCTTGTCTCTCTGTTTCCTTCGCCGTCTCGTCGTCCTACCTGCTGGCCAAGAGTTCTCTCCACATGGCTTCTTTAGCAGATAGACTATCTGAATGAAAGAACAATATTTTAATTTCTTTTTGCTTTAAATATTCGAACTCAAAAACCATATACTAAGAAGGATGCAATGTGTACATTAGTTATGGGTTGAGAAGAGTATGGCCAGTCACGATATGGATCCTCAACAATGGATTTATTGGAAAGAACAAATGGAATTCTGTTGTGGACCGGACAAACCACCGTGTACCACTGACGCCCCGGCCTCGGCGCACCACATCAGTTAGCCACAGTGTCCTCCTCCTCTTATCACCTCTTGATGCCTCTACTCTCCAGGCCTCCTGCACCAGGCAGGACCATGACATCTATGGAAACACGAGGCTCAAAGAAATTCCTCAGGTTCATAATCATCCCCATCAACAATGCTATGGTGGTCTAATGGAAGGATGTCTAACCATCTGAACCTGAAAGGCATGTCCGACCATCATAATAATCAAGATTTGTACTGCTTCTAGGTAAACAAATGTTTACAGTTGATTGTTTTTTGTGTGAGCAAAAAGTTAGAGTAATACTTTGCTCGATATGTAAAAGAAACATGCATATGTATACATCACCACCGTGAAGAAATGAAATATTTCAGAGATGAATCACACAACTTCCACTTGCATACTTAAATACTTTGGGCATCTATCAAGCCATTTAATCATTTGTCAAGCCTAATACCTCCATTTAGTTGTGTGGTGAAAACATTTGCACCAACAATATTAGCTCTAGAGCTATCATCCTCTCACTTCACCTTTGTCCTCACCTAACAGTACATCAGCCAAGCACGACTGCAAAAGGTTCAGATAATCCTAACGACATGATGACATCAAGCTTTATAATGAAGTGATTCCATACATTGGATCAAAAGAGGGTTTGTTACTTGAGTACCAGCAATTTCATACCTTTAAAACAAAATATTTACTGCTCCAAAAGCTATGAAAACTTTTTTAGATGAGTTCACTATGGCCATAGAGAATTCCACTACTATAGGTCCCTTTCTTGTCGGATCGTGTTACATCAAGGATGATAGATCTTTCTTGATTCGTTTCTTTTTATGTAATGCATTTTGAATCTCATTTTTTAACACTTTGTATTAAGAAGTAATGCAAGGCTGAATAAATATATCATGACAATATATAGAATTAAGAGGTTCAAAACAAAATTTAGTAATGTACTCCCATGCATTCCATGTCTATCAAGAAACCATTGAAACTGATCACACGAATTAGCTTTTACACTAACTCCAGCTACGACTAAAGGAAGAACAAAACATTCCTATATATACACATTAATCTGAGAGAGACCAAAGTATATGATATGTAAGCTAATAAAGATCGTGTTACTTTGTAGATATTTGCTGAGAAGATTCCCCATCAACATATTTGTTCTTTTTGCATGAGGATGGAAAAAGTACCGTGCATTTCTTGCAAACAAATGAAATTAATGATTTCTTTCTTACGCGATAAACGTTAGATCCTGTCTAGGAAAAACACGAATGAAGAGACCATAAGAAGATTTTACCCCATCTAGAGTTTAGGATAAATCCGGGATTATGCAAGTCTAAGTAAAAAATATATATGGTACTTAAGCTAACTTTGTTCTGAACTTGAGAGGTCTATTTATTTTCTAAGGTAGTGTGTTTCTGCATATACAAAAAGTGTTGTTGACTGCTTATTTTGTAGGCTCTATTGCAGTGTACTAATTGACACCGTATAATATGAGAAAGTACAATGAAATGTATGTATGTATGTATGTATGTGGGACAGTACAACCAAATACATATACAAATGCATTAGCGTCTAAAAAAAACATCAACGCATCTTGCAGGACAATATGTATTGAAAGCTCATCGAGTATCAAGTAAAGAGTGTATTACCGAGAGTGTAAAGAGTGTAGCAGTGTAGGCACATATGTTAGAATCTGGCTAGCTGGACAAGTGGCATATTAGACGGTCAGGCTTTCGCAGTCGCCTTTGTCTGCTTCTTTGGCCTGGTCTTTTTGTCTGATCGGAGAAGAGTAATCTCAGTTCTGCAATTCGGGAAATTAAGCAGTAAGCATATATGAGGAATAACAAGACACACCATACCCTTGAAGATGATAGCTGCGATAAGTGGCAGGGATTGATCTGCAATGCGCTGTACATTTCGGCGAGCACCTATTGCAGACTACCATGTAGTTCCTCTTAGGCTGCGCTTCGCCAATGATGTAGGAATTAACTAGAGGGAGGGACTAATGGAAATACCTACAAAATCTCCGAATACGCTTGGCCAGTGTCATATAAACTTGGTTATACTATCTCATAATTATAAATCACATAATAATCTTGTTCAGTGCCATCTAAACTTGATCACGTTGTTTCGCTACTTTACCCAAAAACATCCCAATTCATCACAAAGTGTCACTCATTGTGTTACTCATGCATTACGGCAAATAGTAGCGTTAGTTCTAGCTGATTGATTCAGTTCAGTTCATCATTACCATCCGCATAAGAGAAAGGATGCACTCAATTCAGAGAAGGGGATGAAAAATGTAACCACTATGGTTCCACGACAAGAAGATAGGAACACACCGATTGCTGGGGTATCAGGTTACACTACCTTACTAATTTAGTTCATAAGGTATGAAACTTTTTGCATTAACTCTACAAGAATAAATCGTATGCGAAAATAACATATTTAAAAAGACATGCTTTATTTGTACAAGACACACATGATGATGGCTTTGAAGTCGGAACATCACTCACATACGCTATAGTGAAAAACATATCAATGGACAAAATACCTTCATGGAAGGGAGGGACGGCATCCGGCAGCTAGAGGAGGTCGGCAATGTCCGGATCTGGAGGTGGCCATGCAGGATGGCTGGTCATGGAAAATATTTTGGATTAGCATTCTGTTGCTCTTACAAAACAGTGGAATTTAAACAATAGTTTGCATAGGAAACAAAATGTACATGTTTTTGTGATTGAGTCACGGACCATATCTTCTTGTGACTTAAACCGCTCCTAGGTGGTAGTTCTGCTATCTTTTCCGAATTTTATTAACGTCGTCTGGATTTTGATATATTATTTGTATTTTTCTAAATTATAAATAATTAATTATTGAATTTATAATATTATATCAATTTCTGGATTTAATTAAACTATTTCTAAATTTAAACAAAACTGAAAATATTTTTACACCGAGGCCACTGCTAGCCACGGAGTGGGCAAGAGACCCGTGGCCACCTCATCCTCCACGCAGGCAGGTGGGACCTGGACTAGGGCTGGACGGGGTCAACCCTAACCTAAACTATTTGCACCGTAGAGGCACCTAGCCTCTAAGGCTGGCAGGTGGGACCGGGGCCACCTTGGGCACCACCACAGTAGCCTGTGAGCACCACGTCACCCTGACAGGCAGGCGTGTGAGGCCAGTGGTCGGCGACCACAGGGAAGCGATGTCAACACCCGGATTTTTAATCCCAGATGCCTGTTATGCCATACATCGCAATCCCAGGATTACCATTTTTGCGAGACATAACAGAATTGGATACCATAGGACATCATCCATTACAAACCGTACATAAGTTCTTACACAAATAGGGATCTCATGATCCAGTTCTTAATACAACATCAAGCAGCGGAATACTTAATAATATGCGGTAGTGTGGTGACTCCATCTTGAGGTCCAGGCAATCTTGGCGATGGGAGATGATCTAATTGCGTAACCTTCACAGGGTCCATCCTCCGGTACTCCTCTTCATAGTCGACAGCAGGGAATAGCGAGGACAAAGCCACGAGTACTCTTTAAGTACTATAAACTATCTAACAAGTAAAGGGTTTTTGGATAATAGGACACTAGGCTCTAGGGTTGTTTTGCAAAAGCAGTTATCTCTACTAAGTTTGGAAGCAACGAATACTAGTTAAGGTTTTATAACACCTAAGTGGGAACTTGTATCTCATGCCACAACTCTGTTGTGGTCAAGTCAAAGTCTTAGTTCATTTCACAAGTCTTTTGAAAAGTCTGACGGGAGAAGAGTATGGTCACTCCAACTGTCCATAACCGCGGATGCGGCTATTCGAATAGTTTGACACTCTGCAGAGATTGCACACTTTTACCACAACATTCGATACATCAAGTCGAGAACAAATCCTGAATTCACCATACTCGGTATGCGGATAATCAATCCTAACCTTTCAATTACAGCCCTAGTATAACCACCTCTCGTGAGTTTGGCCTCCCAACCATGACCAAGTGTCATCTTGGAGTCTTTGCAGTGGACAATCTTCACAAGGTAGCCTCAGCTCGAGACCTTGGCGTGAGGAACTAATACTAAGGTATATAAGTTTTCAGTCAAGCCCTACCCAATCTTGGTATTGTGGTTGTGCGATAAAATTGGAATGTTATCGCATCCAAACAACCATCAGTTTTATAAAGTGCTAAGGCTCATGCCTCATCATTTTCATCACCAAAATCATCAGGTGTTCGGAAACACATGTCAAAACATCTCAGTAGAATGATCTATCATTCTAAGGTTTTCATAATGATTTTCACCAAGTATTCCCATCTAAAGTTGATCAAGTTTTATGCTTAGCACTAGCATTTACAAGTGGGGGTAAGCACTAATGAGGGGTGATAAACTGTTGGAGTGTAGCTGAGTTTAATCTCATGCCTTAGGATGACATCAAGATTATCTAGCTTAGGCCAAATTTTATGCTCTTTATGCAACCTTCAAGTATCCTTCTACTATCTACCAATTATTCCAGTACTCTCTAAGTAAGAGCTTTGATAAAGAAATAAAGTAATAAACTTGCAAATAAAACTAGGATTTGTTTATCAAGTGGTTATGATCATATATGCTTTAAGGCATATAGTGGCATGGTAGCAAGCAAGTAGTAGCTTGCATAGGTCAACTTGATTAGTAAGGCTTGCAAGTATTGGCTTGCACAATATCAGTATAAGCTTGCTAAATTACAAGTGTTAGCTTGCATTGGTCCACTTGGTTAGTAAAACTTGCCTTGTGCAGAGCAGTGATTGAAGTTATCCTCGGCTTCTTCTTCGTAGTATCCTCCTTCCTCCTCGTATCCTTGGTCGGTACTAGCGTCTATAAATAAATACGATGTACACAATCACCAAACAATACTTAATTACTTGCAATCATCACACAAAAGGGTCCTATAGATGATCTAGCATCATCACTAACATTACAAGATTAAAGCTTGGTTTAATTCCTTTTATTTTTAGAAAAGTAATTTCTACTTATTGAAAAACTACTTAAGATTTAATATTCTCCAAACCAAATATGGGATCATGTTGACACATGTCATCACCACATATTTTAGTCCATGGGAATGTGGTTTAAAGTGGTGTCACAATTTAATAAGGTTTTACCCTTTTATTTTTAAATTAATTAAAGTGGCTAGAAATGCCTATGGGGCATTCTTTTATTACTTGAACATTATTTTTGTAAGTAAACCTATATATTTTTATATATTCTGAAAGGTATGGTTAACTGTGATTTTTGAGAGTTGGAAACAACTCAAACGCTATTATGGTTTTAATTTAAAAAATATTTGAATGCAGAAAAGCTTCTGCCTTGCTATTTTTAACATGGATGATCTACAGATCCAAATGACTTGAATCCAACGGGCTTGGATTCAGCATTCTCAGACCTTTCTAACAAAATTGGTTTCATTCAATTTGGTTCACTGAATCGATCTGGGTTGATTTTTGAAACTGGGTACAGAAGTCTGTTTGGAATAAAATGGAAAAGGTTTAATTCAAATAACTGGGCTGTAGCGGAAATCTTGGGCGGCACTGCTAAAGCGCGGCCTTCATGAGCTGTTTAAGTGGCTGTCCCCACGCGTCAGTGAGATAGGGGGTGCGAAACGGTATGGGCGATGTGGTGCGTTCGATCTGGTTCTAATCCAACGGCTGAGAGTCATCGTCGACGTTGGGCAACGTCGGCGAGACAAAAACCTAAGACCGCAGTGGGGTCGTTGGGGCTCACGAGGTTAGGCGAGGTCGGCGGTGCGAGCAACAATCGGCGGCAGTTCTCCTAATCTTGGTGGCTTCTCACAGGTGGCTCCAATCGCTGGCTTCCTTCTTCTCTAGAGGCGGCGGGCTCCGGTGAAATTCTGGCGCTGCGCTGCTCGCCTTGCTCCAAGAACGGGGTGGAATGATCAGTGAGGAGAGGGGAGTGAGATGGTGTGCTCAATTCGGCTAGGGGTAGCCTCTATTTATAGTGGCAAGAGGGACCAGCCAGCGCCAGTGATCTGTCGATGGTGAGCGGCTATCGACATTGCTCCTGGCGACAGTGGTGAGGCGGTGCAGCGGCGGTGCTCTCTGGCGTGCCAGCGGAGATTTTAATGGCGCCAATGAGCGTGGTCATGGCAGTGAATGAGCGTGTCTGCGGGTTCTTTGGGGCCAGTGGTGATCACGTATGCCTTGGCAGCGGTCGTGGCGTCGGTCGGCGTGGTGGCGCAGGGTGCTCTCGACATAGTTCTTTGGCGAGGTTGGCATGGTTGATGCGTGTGGTCGATGTTAGCAGCGTTGGCGCTGTACAAGGAGTGGCGGTGGGGTGTTGGCTTGCTCCGAGACATCTTGGCTAAACATTTCTCCTCCTAGCTTCTTTGTCGACATGGGGGTGACAAAGGTGCATTCGTCCTCCTCACCATTGAAGGCAATGCCCAGCTTATAGTGATGCCAAGGGTGTGCAATTGAGCTAGATGATCTACTAAAACCTAGTTGTAACCAGAGAGGGAACAAGTTAGGCTTCAATCACTGCTCACAATAGTTTTTGGATTTTGTTTGATTTGTATGCGCCAAGTGTTTGATGAAATGGCACTTAAGAATTCAAGTTTTGAATTTTGAAAATATTTTTGGTTGGTGTGCTAGGTTGGTGCTGGTGAGTCTGCAGATGCTTGGGTTTTGAAAGTTGAGCTTGTTTGAGTGGTTTTTGAAAAAGTGGGATCTTCCCATATGATAAAGATTCAATTTTGAACTGTCCTTTAAACCATGCATCACGAAAGTTTACGGATGATCACAAAGTGGGCCTTGATACTTTGTTATGAGTACAATCAAGGGGTGCAAAGATCCGGAAAAGTTTCTGTTAAGTTCTGAAAGTTTGAGACAACCAAAGTAGGCATGGGAGTTAAATTGGTCAAAATGACCATTCCCTTATTTTATTTGTTTCGATTTACTTGTCTTTGGGAAAAGTGTGTGAAATGTTTAGATGATGTTTATTTCACCTAAGCATCCATTTACAAGCAAAGGAATACACAAACAAGTTGGTTCAAAAGAATTTCAAATGAATGTCCAGGTTGTAATCCTTGATTAGCTCAATCCATCTCCTCTGTCTCATATTCAGCTCCTTTTGAGTGAATATATACTTCAGACTCTTGTGATCCGTATAGATCTCTGTGATTT
Source organism: Avena insularis (assembly GCA_023614405.1). Lineage (NCBI taxonomy): Eukaryota > Viridiplantae > Streptophyta > Magnoliopsida > Poales > Poaceae > Avena > Avena insularis. The sequence continues at coordinate 63,209 of JAJUPC010000628.1, read as the reverse complement.
CCCATCAGGTAATGTCTCCAGTCTTGAGGCTAGAACTACGGCTGCGAGTTCGAGGTCATGGGTTGGGTAATTTTGCTCATGTTGCTTCAGTTGTCGAGATAGATAAGATATAACTTTGCCTTTCTGCATTAGCACACATCCGATACCGATCTTGGATGCGTCACAATACACATCGAAGGGCTTCGTGATATCCGGCATGATCAAGATTGGGGCTGAAATCAATCTCCTCTTGAGTTCTTGAAAACTCGCTTCACATTTGTCGGTCCATTCAAACTTCTTGTCCTTCTTTAGCAATTGGGTCATGGAGTGCAGCGATACTCGAGAATCCTTCTACAAATTTGCAGTAGTATCCCGTAATCAGAAATGCACGAACTTGGGTTTGAGTGGTTGGGGCTTGCCAATCTTCGACATCTTTCACTTTGGCGGGATCAACGGAAATTCCTCCGGCTGATACAATGTGACCAAGGAATCCTACCTCCTGTAACTAGAATTCACATTTGCTAAACTTGGCATACAACTAATGCTCTCTAAGGGTTCCAAGAATGGTCCTTAGGTGTAGCTCATGTTCTTCTGCCGATTTGGAATAAATCATAATGTCATCAATGAAAACAACGACAAACTTATCCAGGAAGTCCATAAAAATCTGATTCATGAGATTCATGAAATAAGCGGGGGCATTGGTTAGTCCAAAAGACATGACTGTATACTCATACAATCCATATCTGGTGGTAAAGGCAATATTTGGAATATCCTCTGCACGAATCTTGAGTTGATGATAGCCAGTCCTAAGATCAATCTTAGAAAATACTTTGGCACCGATCAACTGATCGAACAAATCTTCTATCTTGGGCAAGGGGTATTCGTTATTGATGGTGACATCATTCAACTTCCGGTAATCCGTACACAAACAGTTACCTCCATCTTTCTTGTCCACAAACAAGACAGGTGATCTCCAAGGTGACGCACTTGGTTGAATCAATCCAATTTCCAGAATGGCATCCAGTTGCTTCTTCAGTTCTTCTAGTTCCGACGGGTTCATACTATATGGTCTTTGGGCTATGGGTCCAGTTCCGGGGATTAGTTCGATGATAAACTCGATATCCCTATCTGGGGGCATACCAGGCAAAACATCTGGAAATACATCGGGGTATTCACAGACTATCCGGACTTGGTCAATGGTAGGTTGGGCTATACTCTTGTTGCACTTGAATTGGCGGTAGGTTTGATATATGCTCGACGGATATTCGGTGTCTGGTCATAGTTATGGCTTTCTTAGCACAGTCGATCAATCCTTTATGTTTGGACATCAATCCATTCCTAGTACTACTTCCAAACCTTTAGTTCGAGTACTATCAGATTAGCATAAATCTATGCCATGGATTCGGATAGGAATGACTTTGCATATTTGCCTAGCCTTGGTGGTTGATCAAAATTTGAACAATCATGACATGCTTCAATTTGGTTGGTTGAATTTTACTAGTGCATGCAAATTCTTGGTGACAAATGAATCGATGCGAGAATCAAACAACACTCTTGCAAGTACTGAATTAACGAGAAAACCTACCCGACGGCGATACGGCGCTTCGAAACTTCTTGACATGCATGAGAAAAAGCGTCCATTGCAATTGGCCGAATTCCACAGGGCAAATCTTCTTCCGGGCTGAATTTGAACAACGCTTTCTTGGTACAGGGCATTGGTATTGGGTCTGCGGCATTCTTCTTCTTGGGGCACTTTCGTTGGAATAGTGGCCTTTATTTCCAGTAATAACAAGTCACTTGCGACTTGTCCTTTGCTACTCTGAGCACAATTGCTTCGATCCTCGGTGAAGGGTTTCCGGCATAGTAAATCAAAATTTTCTCGGATGCAAGCAGAGGAAGCCAAGATCTAATCTAGGAGATGCAAACAACGAGAGAGATTGGATTAGATCTTCATACCCTTGAAGATTCGCTGGCCAGCGTTAAATCGGAGCGTGGGTGATGTAATCGTACTCGCTTCTCCTCCTGCGATCCGATCCGATCTAGCACCACAAGTGGCGGTGCCTCCGTGAGATACTGCGTGCAGCACCTTAGCGTCTCCTCCTTCCTCGGACCAGCAAGTAGGGTGGAGAGATGGGTGGATCTACAACCTGACAGGCGTGGTGTATATGGTGGAGAATTCTGCAGGGCTCCGCCTACAAGCAGTCGGGAGGGAGAGGAGGCGGCGGGGCAACTAGGGTTTGGAGGAAGGTGTTGGGGAGGGGCGCCCTAGGCCTCTATATAGAGGGAGGCGGCCAGCCCTAACCCCTCCTCAAGCCTTGGGCAGCTGACCAAGGGATAAGGAGGAGTGGGGGGCTAGGACTCTATCTCTAGTTTAAACGATATAAACTTTCCCTAATCTAGAAACCGTATCTCTAGTTTAAACGAGTTTAAACTTATCAAGGATCCGATCTGCCCTATGGGGCCTTCTTCCCCTGGCCCAATCTGGCCAGGACACTCCCTTATAGGCCCATGCCCCCTCCGGAAGGTGGGGCCACGTTGGTCCCCTTCGGAAGGTTCTAAAGCTTCGGTACAATACCGATTAATCCGGAACAATTCCGAACTCCAAAACTGCCTTGCCTTATATGAATCTTATTCTCGGACCACTCGGAACCTCTCGTGATGTCCCGGATCCCATCCGAGACTCGAACAAAATTCATAAACCAAGTATCCAATCTATCCTGGCGTCGAGACCACGTTAAGTGTGTGACCTACTTGAGTTCGAGAATATCTGACATGATCTTCTATCAATAATCAGCGGAGTGCAGGCACCCATATTGACTCCACACATTCATCGATGATCATATCGAATGAACCCACGATGCGAGGATTCAATCAATCCCATATATATATTCCTTTCGTCTCGCGATATTTTACTTGCGAGATTCGATCGTGGTATCGTCATACCTAGTTCAATCTCGTTCACGGCAAATACTTTTCGTTCGTAATCCGATATCACTTTGTGATTAACTCATAACCACATGCTTGCAAGCGGTGTTGATATCGATTCAGTGGGCCCAGTATATCTCTCCGACTTGGGAGGGACAAATTCCATCTCGATACATACAACCCAACAGATACTTTCCGATCACACAGAGACACCTTTATGATCACCCTCTCATAGGATGACATTTGATGACCTCAAAGCTTTCTTCGATACAGGGAGTTGTATTATCTCATGGTCTAAGGAATACAATATTTGACATGAGAAAAGCTTACAAAAAGAACACGATGAAGCGATCTAATAGCTTTGCTTAGTTTGGGTATATCCACCATATCATTCTCCCAATGATATGATCTCATTATCAATTGACAACTCATGTCTATGGTTAGGAAACCTTAACCATCATTGATCAATGAGCTAGTCCATAGGCGTACTAGGGACACGGTGTTGTTCACAAACCACACAAGTATTAAAGTTTCCGCTTAATACAATTCTAGCATGGAATATAAACTTTATCATGAACAAAATTATAATAATAACATCTTTATTATTGCCTCTGGGCATAATTCAACGATCTCCCACTTGCACTAGAGTCAATAATCTAGTTTACATTTGGCAACAATCTTACACCCATGGCGAGGTGCTGATCATATTTACTGCGTGGAAGAGGTTTAGTCGATGGATCTGCGACATTCAGATCTATATGAACTTTGCTGATCTTCGGATCTCCATCTGCTATATAATCTCGGATTATATGAAACTTGCAGTTGATATGCTTGGTCTTTGGATGATATCTTGGTTCCTTAGCGAGTGCTATGGCGCGGTGTTGTCACACAATATCTCCGGTGGGTCCAATGCACTTGGAACCACGCCAAGCTTCGATGATAAGTTTGATCCAAACTCCTTCACTTGGCCTTCTGCGGCAGCCATGTATTCCGCTTCTTTGTAGATCCGACCACGCTTTGCTTGTAGCTTCTCCGACTCACAGCTCCTCCATTCAAAATATACCGTATCTGCGAGATTTAGCATCATCCTTGTCGATTATGAAACTAACATCGGCGTAACCTTTTCTGACAGCTGTTCATCACCCCATAGACTAGAACATTTCTTTAGTACTATTTAGGTACCTTAGGATGTTCTTCACGGCTGTCGATGTTCCACTCACGGATCACTTTGATATCTGCTAAATCCGAACTAAGAGCATTGGACACATCGGTCTAGTGCGACATGACATACATGATGGAACCTATGAAGGGCATAAACACTTTGCTCATAGCTTCCCTATCATTTACCGTAATGGACAGAGCCTTGCTCAATATCTTACGACAACATAGGCCTTTGAACCTTTCAATGCCTTATCCATTCTGAACCTTTTCGGAACTTTGTCTACGTATGTACTACGGCTTAAAGCTATCGAGCGTCTTTGTCTATCTCTATAGATCTTGATGCCCAATATATAAGCAACTTCACCTTGGTCTTTCATTGAAAAACACTTGTTCAAATAACTCTTCACATCGTTAAGCATGTTGATGTCATTTCAATAATCAATATGTCATCCACATATAGTACGAAAGCGTCACGAACTCCACTCACTTTCTTGTAGATGCAAGCTTCATAGCAATTTGGAACAAATCCAAAGCTCTTGATCACTTGATCAAAGCGAAGGTTCAACTCCGAGATGCTTGCTTGATCCATAAATGGAGCTGAAGTTTGCATACTTTATCGGCATCCTTAGGATCGACAAAACCTTGGGTTGCATCATATACAACTCTTGATCAATGTTTCCATTGAGGAAAGCGATCTTGACATCCATTTGCCATATTTCATAATCATGAAGCGCAACAATTGCTAATAAAATCGAATGGACTTAAACATCGCTCTGGAGAGAAAGTCTCATCGTAATCGACACCTTGAACTTGTGAAAACCTTCGCAACAAGCGAGTGCTTTATAGAGCGGTAACATTACCATCTGCGTCCGTTTTCTTCTTGAAGATCCATTTGCACTCAATGGCCTTTGATTACGCTAGGAGGAATCCACCAAAGTCCATACTTGGTTTCGCTCATGGATCCCAATTGGTTCATGGCTTCTAGCCATTTCTCGAGTCTGGGCTCATCGCCGCTTCCTCATAGTTCGTGGTTCTTGTCTTCTACTAACAAGGCAGTCAAGGCGAGTTGCCGTACCACTCAAGAGACGCGACCTTGTCGACTTCGACGTTCGATAGCGACATCGTCAAGCTTCATGATCCTTGTCATTAGCTTCCTCTATTGTTAGTGCGGTGACCTTTGGAACAATTTCAGGTCTTGCGCTACTCTCCAACTCAAGAGAAGGTTCAACAACCTCGTCTAGCTCTACTTTCCTCCCACTCACTTCTTTGAGAGAAACTCCTTCTCAAGAAAGGAATCGTTCTTCTTGACAAACACTTTGCCTTCGGTTCTGTGATAGAAGGTATACCCAATAGTTTCCTTAGGGTATCCTATGAAGCGCATTTCTCCGCTTTGGGTTCGAGCTTGTCGGCATCAACTTCTTGGCGTAAACCGCATCCCCAAACTTTAAGCGACAACTTAGGTTTAGCACCAAACCACAGTTCATATGGTGTCGTCTCAGCGGTTTAGATGGAGCCCTATTTAAAGTGAATGCAGCGGTTTCTAATGCATAACCCCAAAATGATAGCAGCAAATCAGTAAGAGACATCATCGATCGGACCATATCTAATAGGGTTCGATTCCGGCGTCAGACACACCATTCTGTTGTGGTGTTCCGGTGGCGTGAGTTGTGAAAGCGATTCCACTTGCTTTGAGATGCGTGAGAAAATCATAACTCAAATATTCGCCACGATCGGATCGTAGAAACTTAATCTTTACATTACGATGGTTCTCCACTTCATTCTGAAATTCTTTGAACTTTTCAAGCGTTTCAGATTTATATTTCATTAAATATATATACCCATATCTACTTAAGTCATCGGTAAAAGTGAGAAAATAGCGATATCCACAGCGTTGAAACACTCATCGGTCGCATACGCCGGTATGTATGATTTCCAACAAGTCCGTTGCTTCGCTCCATCATACGGAGAAGCGGGTTTTGATCATCTTGCCCATGAGGCATGGTTACGCATGTGTCAAATGATTCAAAATCAAGAGACTCCAAAAGTTCATCGGAATGGAGTTTCTTCATACGCTTTACACCAATATGACCTGAGCAGCGGTGCCACAAATAAGTAGTATTATCACTATCTACTTTGCATCTCTTAGCCTCAATGTTATGGATGTGTGTTTCATCCCTTTCGAGATTTAGAAGAAATAAACCATTTACAAAGGGGTGCATGACCATAAAGATGTTACTCATATAAATAGAACAACCATTATTCTCGATTTAAATGAATAACGTCTTGCAATAAACACGATCGAAATAATGTTCATGCTCAGCAGGCACATAATAACATTTATTAAGGTTTAAAACTAATCCCGAAGGTAAAACTAAGGAGGCGTGCCGATGGCCATCACATCAACTCTTGATCCGTTGCCAGCAGCATCGTCACCTCATCATCATGGCCGTCGTCTATTAGTAGCTCTTGTTTGAGTTACAAATATTATGGCCGAACGATGTATCAAATACCCGGGCACTAGCGAGGGCTAGTAAGGAAAACATCAATAACATGTATATCAAATATACCTTTGATGGTGCCCGGCCTTCTTGTCCGCTAAGTACTTGAGACGATTAAACTTCGACCCTTGTCCTTGCAATAGAAGCACTCGGTGCTTAACAGGTCCGGACTTGAGCTTCTTCTCGGCGGGCGTGGCGCTTATACGCTTTTCTTGAAGGGCTTCTTTAGACCTTTACCTTTCTTAAAGGAGGGCTTGTTGACCATCAACACATGATTATCCTTCTTGATGTCCACCTCCGCAGCCTTGACTTTGAAGAGCTTTCGGTGATAATGTCGATGGAACCAATCTGATTATGAGTCACTACAAAACTTTTTGTAGCTGGGAGGAGTGATGCGAGAACCTGTCAATCTTGAGCTCTCTGGAATCTGCGATCCAGTTGCTCAAGAAGCGTTGAGTGTAGCCCGACATCTTAATGGCGTGCTCACTGCGGAACTCCCTTCCTCCATCTTGCGGTTAAGAACTTCTCGAAGATCTCATATCTCTCGAGCGGGCTGAGTGAAACATGGTTTCGGCTCCTCGAGAATCTCAAAAGGGCCGGGATAGTTTTCAAAACGATTTTGAAGTTCGGTTCCATAGCAAACAACATGGTGCTCTTAATCACACCATAATCATCTTTCTTGCCCGATGAGCAGCTTTCTCATCCAGCGCTTGATTCGGACGAAGTCACTAACGCTTTCCCAAGGACATAGTCCTTTTGTCGCCCGAGAATGATTCTTAGATTGAACCGAGTTGGTGAAGTTAGACCCATTGTTTCTAAGCTTTTCTTTCTCAGCAAAAGCGTTGAAGTTGAAGTTGGACTTGGCCATGTGATCTACAGTATTTGCAAGTACAATTTAGACTATGTTCATGATAAATAGTTCAACTTAATCAAATTACTAGATGAACTCCACTAAATTCAACATCCCTCAAGTTGTTTAGTGAACACGATCCAAATTCACCACACCTAATCCGATCATCACGAGAAGAGATGTGGTTTCAATGGTGGACAACGAAGCCGATCATATCATTCATATGACTCATGCTTAACCTTCCGGTTCTTGTGTTCGAGGCCATATGCGTACATGCTAGGCTCGTCAAGTTAGACCCAAGTATTTCAGCGTGTGCAAAACTGGCTTGCACCCGTTGTGTGTGGTAGAGTCTATAGCACCCGATCATCACGTGATGCTTGGACACGGCGAACTTCATAGCAGTGCATACTTGGGGAGAACCGGTTTTATCTTGATCTTTAAGTGAGGAATCATCTTATAATGCTACCGTCATGATCTAAGCATAATAAGATACATAAAAGGATAAACATCACATGCATATAACTTTATGTGACATGGTATAGCCAATCTTGGCGCAATGATCTCCATCTTGTGTGTTAAGCATGATCTCCATCACTCCACCATGATTGCCTCCACCACGAATAGCAACTACAACTATTGCTAACTACTTAGCGATAAAGTAAAGCTATTACATGGCGTATAAGAAGTTGATAGGTCATACACAATTATAAAGACAACCATATGGCTCCTGCCGGTTGTGTACTCATCGACATGCAAGTCGTGAAACATTACAAAACATGATCATACGCATACAATATACCACATCACATCTTGGGCCATACCATATCACGAGAAAACACTCCTGCTGCAAAAACAAGTTAGGCGCCTCTACTTTGTTGTTGCATGTTTCACGTGGCTTATGGGAGATGCTGAAACGATTCTTACCTACGGAAAGCCACAGCGGTGATATTATGGTTGCCAAACTCGGTGTTAATCCCATGACAACTATAGTGAGAGAAACTAACATCCACCAGCCGCATGTGTGGTACAAGCCACCGTCAAGTGCGAGCCGGTCTCATGAACGGCGTCGCGTAAGGTTGCTGGACGCTTCAATCTCACTATCGCGTCATAAGAAGAACACAAACAAGAGGCACAACAGAAAACATCAGCGCCCGCAACAACCATGTTGCGTTCCACTCGTGAAACACATCTACGCATAGATCTAGCTGCGATACCCTTTGAAGGGTTTGGCGGCATAGTAAATCAAAATTTTCTACGGATGCGAGCAGAGGAAAGCCAAGATCTAATCTAGGAGATGCAAACAGCGAGAGATTGGATTAGATCTTCATACCCTTGAAGATTACGCGCAGTGAGCGTTAAATCGGGCGTGGGTGATGTAGTCATACTCGCTTCTCCTCCTCGCGATCCGATCCGATCTAGCACCACAAGTGGCGGTGCCTCCGTGAGATGCACCGCGTGCGGCACCTCGGCGTCTCCTCCTTCTCGGACCAGCAAGTAGGGTGGAGATAGATTGGATCTACAACACGGCGTGGTGTATGGTGGAGAATTTCTGCTTGAGGCGCCTACAAACAGTCGGGAGGGAGAGAGGAGGGCAACATGGCAACTAGGGTTTGGAGGAAGGTGTTGGGGGAGGGGGCGCCCTAGCCCTCTATATATAGAGGGGGAGGAGGTGGCCAGCCCTAGCCCCTCCTTCAAGCCTTGGGCCGGCGGCCAAGGGATAAGGAGGAGTGGTGGGGGCTAGGACTCTATCTCTAGTTTAAGCGATTTAAACTTTCCTTATCTAGAAACCCTATCTCTAGTTTAAGCAGTTTAAACTTATCTAGGATCGGCTGGGCCCTATGGGGCCTTGTGCCCCTGGCCCAATCTTGACGGACACTCCCTTATAGGCCCATGCCCCTCCGGAAGGTGGGGCCACGTTAGTCCCCTTCCGGAAGGTTCTAGAAGCTTCGGTACAATACCGATGTAAGGAACAATTAGAACTCCAAAACTGCCTTTGCCTTATATGAATCTTATTCTAGGACCACTCCGGAACCTCTCGTGATGTCGGATCCCATCTGAGACTCCGAACAAAATTCATAAACCAAGTATCCAATCTATCCTAGCGTCGAGACACGTTAAGTGTGTGACCTGCGGGTTCGAGAATATCTGAGACATGATCTTCTATCAATAATCAGCGGTAAGTGCAGGCACCCATATTGACTCCCACATTCGCCGATGATCATATCGGATGAACCACGATGCCGAGATTCAATCAATCCCATATATATATTCCCTTCGTCTCGCGATATTTTACTTGCGAGAGATTGATCGTCGGTACCGTCATACCTAGTTCAATCTCGTTCACAGTAAGTACTTTACTCGTTCAGTAATCCGATATCACTTTGTGATTAACTCCTTAACCACATGCTTGCAAGCGGTGTTGATATCGATTACCGAGTGGGCGATATATCTCTCCGACTTGGGAGGACAAATTCCATCTCGATACATACAACCCAGCAGATACTTTCCGATCACACGAGAGACACCTTTATGATCACCCTCTCATAGGATGACGTTTGATGACCTCAAAGCTTTCTTACGATACCAGGGAGTTGTATTATCTCATGGTCTAAGGAATACAATATTTGACATGAGAAAAGCATAAGCGAACACGATGAAGCGATCTAATAGCTTTGCTTAGTTTGGGTTACATCCACCATATCATTCTCCCAATGATATGATCTCATTATCAATTGACAACTCATGTCTATGGTTGGAAACCTTAACCATCATTGATCAATGAGCTAGTCCATAGGCGTACTAGGGACACGGTGTTGTTCACAAACCACACAAGTATTAAAGTTTCCGCTTAATACAATTCTAGCATGGAATATAAACTTTATCATGAACAAGAATTATAATAATAACATCTTTATTATTGCCTCTAGGGCATAATTCCAACACTCGGGGCAGTGTTTGTGTTGGTGGTAGCATTGTTGTTGTTGAACTTGGGTGGGGCACGGTTGAAATTGCTAGAGTTCCCGGGGTTGTTGTGATTTCCTCTGGGTCTAGGGTTTCCACGGTTGGGATAGGTCGGACGGTTCATCGAAGTGCATTTGTTCTTGGGGCAAATCCGGGAGATGGGTTAGGGCGATACTTTGGGGTCTGATGGGTTCCTGGCTAATGCATCATGCGACGCTTGTGGTTCTCGTTGGCTTGGTTGATCTTTCCTTCCATCTGGATAGCAGAGTCTACAAGGGCTTCAATATCGACAAAGGGGATATTGACTAACACCGTTTGCATCTCATCGTGCAGACCATTCAAGAATCTCTCCTTCTTCTTGGCTTCGGTGTCAATCTCATCCGGGGCATACCTAGCTAATGACAAGAATTTGTCACGGTATTCCACTATAGTCATCCTTCCTTGCTTCAGCTTTCTGAACTCGTCTCTCATCCTCTTGATCAAACCCGGTGGCACATGGGTTCTACTGAACTTGACCTTGAATTCCTCCCAGGTCATCATCTGGCCTTCGGTCATTGTGCGAACACTGTTCCACCAAGCCCTAGCATCTCCGGATAGATAGTGGGTGGCGAACAGAACTTTCTCGTTGGCTTCCACTCCTGCTACTTCTAGGTTATTTTCCATGGTTTGCAGCCAATCATCGGCGTCTAGGGGCTCGTCTGACTTAGTGAAAACAGGTGGGTTGGTATTCTGGAAATTCTTGAGCTTAGATCCATGATTGTCCTGATTTCCGTGGCCTTGGTTGTTGTGGGCAAGCTGAGCTATCTGTTGCAGGGTGGCTAGGTTGGCTTGGCGTTCGCTCTTTCGACTTCACGGTCGAAGTCAACATTTGCGAATCTGCAACATCGGGTCGAGGATGAACCACTTCCTCTGCGTGGCATCGAAGATTGAGATAGATCATGAGAAAAGAGGAAATTTCTAAGTTTTGGGTCTTTGAAAAGTTTTAAAGTTTGACTCAGATTTTTCTAGCAACTTGCTTTTCATTCATTCATTCACCTTTACGATACAACACACACCACAACAAAAGAAAAAGCAGATGGTTTTAAGAACCATTACGACACTATAATCTGATGGGACGAATACTACTCACTACGCTAGTGCTCAAGTGGTACTACTCCTCGGAATCCGTGGCTTCATCATCATCGATGAAGGCGAAATAATCCTTATCGGTGAAGAAGTCCATAGCCTGATCCTCCAGAAAATCATCATCATCGCTGAGATAGGAATAGGGGTCTCCACGAAGGTCCTCTCCGGCATTCTCCCTTTCCTCCAACTGCATGTCTCTCTCGTGGATGGTCTCCTCCAAAGATGAGATGCGGTGGCGAAAACGCAATGATCGCTCCTTCTTGTCGAGATAATGCGGCGAGACTTGTGATCCTTCGCTAGCATGGCGATGGTTTGATCCTTCGTCTTGATGATGTCAGACTTGTGGCTGGAGTAGTCACGGCAGTTGTCCAACTCCTGCTGACGATCGTACATCATGAAGCTAAGGTGGTCCACTTGGGTCTTCAGCTCAGGGTGGTATGGGGATTCGATGGTTGTCCATTGCATCACGCCTTAGGCAAAACTCAGCGAGTTCCTTAGGAAAACAGATGGTTTTGAGAACCATTACGGAAACTACGATCTGATGGGACGAATACTACTCACTCGCTAGTGCTCAAGTGCTACTACTCCTTGGAATCGTGGCTTCATCATCGCCGATGAAAGCGAAATCATCCTCATCGGTGAAGAAGTCCATAGCTTGATCCTCCGAAAATCATCGTCATCGCTGAGATAGGGTAGGGTCTCCACGAAGATCCTCTCTGCATTCTCCCTTTCTTCCAGCGCATGTCTCTCGTGGATGGTCTCCTCCAAAGATGAGATATGATGGCGAAGAGCAATGATGCGCTCCTTTTTGTCGAGCAATGGTGGCCGAGACTGCGATCCTTGCTAACATGGTGATGGTGCGATCCTTCGTCTTGATGATGGCGACTTGTGGTTGGAAGTAATCACGACGGTTGTCCAACTCCTGGGCGACGATCGTACATCATGAAGCTGAGGTGGTCCAATTGAGTCTTCAGCTCGGGGTGGTATGGGGCTTCCAGTGGTTGTCCATTAGCATCACGTCTTTGGGCATAACTCAAAGCGGGTTCCCTTGATATGATTGATGCTATGCCCACACAGACGGGAAAGAGCTTCCTGCATGGCCCTGGCAAGTCCATCGAGCCAGTTGTTCTCTCTCAAGGTAAACTAAATTCCCTCCGCAGTGGGAGGTTCAATCTTTCCTCGGATACTTGCAACAATTAGCCATTGCATATCTTCTCCTCCTTGATCATTGAGCTGAGCTCCGAATAACTCGGGGTGCGGACGCTCCAGAAGTTCCAAAAGCTGGTCCAAATCCCTCTCAAAGATAAGGTCTCCTCCATTTCCCAACTGATAAAACTTGCTGTACTTCACGTACATCTATAAGAATATAGGATGAGTAAGTTAGTAGAGTGATCAAGTGTGTCAAATTTTATGTATTTTGCAAGAACTTTTGAGGAACATGAATTTTCATGAAAGAATCAAAGGGATAAGAATGAGAATAAGTTTTGTAAATATTTGTTTTCTTTGGTTTTTAAACTAAGTTTTTGATTTAAACGTCTAGTCTAACTAGGGTCTCCTATGGTCAGGATGGCTCTGATACCAACTTGTCAACACCCGGATTTTTAATCCCAGATGCCTGTTATGCCATACATCGCAATCCCAGGATTACCATTTTTGCGAGACATAACAGAATTGGATACCATAGTACATCATCCATTACAAACCGTACATAAGTTCTTTCACAAATAGGGATCTCATGATCAAGTTCTTAATACAACATCAAGCAGCGGAATGCGTAATAATAGCGATGGCGTGTAAGCTCCATCTTGAGGTCCTGAGACAATGCGGCGATGGGAGATGATCCTAGTTGTCGTAACCTTCCCGGGGTCCATCCTCCAGGTACTCCTCTTCATAGTCTGGCCACGGGAATAGCCAGGGACAAAGCCATGAGTACTCTTTAAGTACTCGCAAACTAATACTAACAAGTAAAAGGGTTTTTGGATAATAGGACACTAGGCTCTAGGGTTGTTTTGCAAAAGCCATATTTATCTCTACTAAGTTTGGAAGCAACGAATACTAGTTAAGGTTTTATAACACCTAAGTGGGAACTTGTATCTCATGCCACAACTCTGTTGTGGTCAAGTCAAAGTCTCAGTTCATTTCACAAGTCTTTTGAAAAGTCTGACGGGGGAACAGTATGGACACTCCAACTATCCATAACCGCGGACGCGGCTATTAGAATAGTTTGACACTCTGCAGAGATTGTACACTTTCACCACAACATTCGATACATCCGTCAGGAACAAATACTGAATTCACCATACTCAGTATGCGGAAAATCAATCCTAACCTTTCAATTACACGCCCTAGTATAACCACCTCTCCTGTGAGTTTGGCCTCCCAACCATGACCAACTGTCATCTTGGAGTGCTGCAGTGGACAATCTTCACAAGGTAGCCTCAGCTTAGACCTTGGCCGTGAGGGAACTAATACTAAGGTATATAAGTTTCCAGTTAAGCGCTACCCAATCTTCGGGTATTGTGGTTGTACGATAAAATTGGAATGGTATCGCATCCAGACAACCATCAGTTTTATAAAGGGCTAAGGCTCATGCCTCATCATTTTCATCACCAAAATCATCAGGTGTTCGGAAACACATATCAAAACATCTCAGTAGAATGATCCATCATTCTAAGGTTTTCATAACGATTTTCACCAAGTATTCCCATCTAAAGTTGATCAAGTTTTATGCTTAGCACTAGCATCCACAAGTGGGGGTAATCACTAATGAGGGGTGATAAACTATTGGAGTGTAGCTGAGTTTAATCTCATGCCTTAGGATGACATCAAGATTATCTAGATTAGGCCAAATTTTATGCTCTTTATGCAACCTTCAAGTATCCTTCTACTATCTACCAATTATTCTAGTACTCTCTAAGTAAGAGCTTCGATAAATAAATAAAGTAATAAACTTGCAAATAAATCTAGGATTGGTTTATCAAGTGGTTATGATCATATATGCTTTAAGGCATATAGTGGCATGGTAGCAAGCAAGTATTAGCTTGCATAGGTCAACTTGATTAGTAAGGCTTGCAAGTATTGGTTTGCACAATATCAGTATAAGCTTGCTAAATTGCAAGTGTTAGCTTGCATTGGTCCACTTGGTTAGTAAAGCTTGCCTTGTGCAGAGCAGTGGTTGAAGTTCTCCTCGGCTTCTTCTTCGTAGTATCCTCCTTCCTCCTCGTATCCTTGGTCGGTACTAGCGTCTATAAATAAATACGATGTACACAATCACCAAACAATACTTAACTACTTGCAATCATCACACAAAAGGGTCCTATAGATGATCTAGCATCATCACTAACATTACAAGATTAAAGCTTGGTTTAATTCCTTTTATTTTTAGAAAAGTAATTTCTACTCATTGAAAAACTACTTAAGATTTAATATTCTACAAACCAAATATGGGATCATGTTGACACATGTCATCACCATAGATGTTAGTCCATGGGAATGTGGTTTAAAGTGGTGTCACAATTTAATAAGGTTTTACCCTTTTATTTTTAAATTAATTAAAGTGGCTAGAAATTCGTATGGGGCATTCTTTTATTACTTGAACATTATTTCTGTAAGTAAACCTATATATTTTTATATATTCTGAAAGGTATGGTTAAATGTGATTTTTGAGAGTTGGAAACAACTCAAAAGCTATTATGGTTTTAATTTGAAAAAATGTTTGAATGCAGAAAAGCACGCCTTGTTATTTTACCATGGATGATCTACAGATCCAAATGACTTGAATCAGGGCTTGGATTCAGCATTCTCAGACCTTTCTAACAAAATTGGTTTCATTCAATTTGGTTCACTGAATGGACCTGGGTTGATTTTTGAAACTGGGTACAGTAGTGTGATTGAAATAAAATGGAAAAGGTTTAATTCAAATAACTGGGCTGCACGGTAATCTTTGAGACGGCACCTGCTAAGCGCGCGGCCCAGAGCTGTTTAAGTGGTTGTCCCCATGCATCGAGAGCGAAGTGCGAAAGCGGTATGGGGGCGATGTGGTGCGTTCGATCTGGTTCTAATCCAACGGCTGAGAGTCATCGTCGGCGTTGAGCAGCGCGAGCGAGAAACCTTGCGGCGATGGGGTCGTTGGGGGCTCACGGGGTTGGCGAGGTTGGCGGCGAGGCGAGCAAAGTCGGCGATGGCGATTCTCCACAGTACGGTGGCTTCTCTGGCGGCTTCAATCGCTTCCTTCTTCTCGGCGGCGAGCTCGGTGAAATTCGGCAAGCTGCTCGCCTTGCTCCGGGAGCGGGTGGAATGATCGATGAGAGGGAGTGAGATGGTGTGCTCAATTGGTGGGGTGGCCTCTATTTATAGTGGCGAGAGGGACCGACAGGCGCCACAGTGAGCTCGTCGTGGTCGATAGTCTGGCGGCTGCTCGGCATGGGTGACGGTGAGGGTAGTCGGTGCTCCCAATGATGCTCAAGCGCAGTGGCGAGGCGTGGACGGTGCGGCTTAGTCGAACAGCGACGGTTCTCTGCGTGCCGACGGAGATTTAATAAGCGCACATCGCGCGTGGTCGTCTTGGCGGCGACGGCGTGTCTGCGGGAGTTCTTGGGGACGGTGGTGATCCGCGTATGCCTTGGCGCGGCGCGCGATGCGTATGGCGTCGGTCGGCGTGGCGCCAGGCGTGCTCTCGGCATAGTTCTTTGGCGAGTTGGCATGGTTCGTGCGTGTGGTCCGATGGCTGTAGCGTTCGGCGTTGGACAAGACCAGAGTGGGGTGTTGGCTTGCTCCCGGACATCTTTGGCTTGCATTTCTCCTCTAGCTTCTTTGTCGACATGGGGGTGACAAAGGTGCATTCGGCCTGCTCACCATTGAAGGAAATGCCCAACTTACAGTGATGCTAAGGGTGTGCAATTGAGCTAGATGATCTACTAAAACCTAGTTGTAACCAGAGAGGGAACAAGTTAGGCTTCAATCACTGCTCACAATAGTGTTTAGATTTTGTTTGATTTGTGTCTCCCAAGTGTTTGATGAAATAGCCGCAAGAATTCAAGTTTTGAATTTTGAAAAGATTTTTGGTGGGTGTGCTAGGTTGGTGCTGGTGAGTCTGCAGATGCTTGGGTGTTGAAAATTGAGCTTGTTTGAGTGGTTTTTGAAAAAGTGGGATCTTCCCATATGATAAAGATTCAATTGTGAACTGTCCTTTAAACCATGCATTTGAAAGTTTCTAGATGATCACAAAGTGGTCTTTGATACTTTGTTATGAGTACAATCAAGGGATGCAAAGATCCATAAAAGTTTCTGTTAAGTTCTGAAAGTTTGAGACAACCAAAGTAGGCATGGGAGTTAAATCGGTCAAAATGACCATTTCCTTATTTTATTTGTTTTGATTTACTTGTCTTTGGGAAAAGTGTGGGAAATGTTTAGATGATGTTTATTTCACCTAAGCATCCATTTACAAGCAAAGGAACACACAAACAAGTTGGTTCAAAAGAATTTCAAATGAAATGCATATACATATGCATGCTTTCATATTTTTATTTAGCAAAGTTTTTGTTAACCCTAAATTTGATGATTAGAGTTTTATGATCCAAGTTTAGTATTTTTGGGATGTTACAGCGGGACATGAGGCATGTGCGTTCGAACCAACATCGCATACGAAAGCGACATAGGCGGCGCCGCTCCTATTTGGTAGTCAGACTCGTCTCGTCGAGTCTGGCGGTGGCAATGGCTCGAGCTAGAGCAAACCAGAGAGGAGAAAGGAAGGAAGGGTCCTAAAGGACCGGTGGCTCCTACAGCGGTGGTGGGGTCGGGGAAGCCTGGCGAGGTCGAATCGGGTGATGGGCTGACGGCGAACCTCGTCGGGGTTGGGGAAGAAACCGTCGAGGGGGTCGGGGCGTGCTCAAGCCCTCTGCTTGCATGGACGGAGGCGGCCGGGACGCGCAGACGGAGGCGATGGTGTGGCGGCGACGGGCTTGGGCAGCCTGCCGGCGTCGTTGGGGTTTCCTGTGCGCACGTCGATGAGAAGCAGATAAGTGAGATGGGGAAGAAGAAGAGGAGGCGCGCCAGTTATAAACGAAGGGCCTTTTGTCCCGGTTGTTGGCACCAACCGGGACTAAAGGGTCATACGTCCCGGTTGGAGCCACCAGCCGGGACGTATACTCCACCTTTATTTCATCAGCCCAAGCGGCGCGCGGAGGGGTCTTTAGTCCCGGTTGGTGGCTCCAACCGGGATGTATGACCCTATTTATAAAAAATTATAGGAATTTTCTCTCTATTCCCGCCTTATTTTTTATTTTGGGGTTTAAATTTTTAATGTTTTTTAAATGATAATTACTTTGGAATTTAGAAAAACTTTAAACATAAAAGTGTTTGAATTTGAATAAATAATTCAAAACAATTTTCTGTTTTTAAAAATAATTAATGTAACCATTTAAAATTAAAAATGAATTAACTTATATGTTTTGAATATTAATTTGGAATTTAGAAAAACTTTAAACATAAAAAGTGTTTGGATTTGAATAACTAATTCAAAACCATTTTCAGTTTTTAAAAATAATTAATGTAACCAGTTAAAATTAAAAATGAATTAACTTATATTTTTTGAATATTCATTTGGAATATAGAAAAACTTTAAACATAAAAAGTGTTTGGATTTGAATAACTAATTCAAAACCATTTTCTGTTTTTAAAAATAATTAATCTAACCATTAAAAAGTAAAAATGAATTAACATATATTTTTTGAATATTAATTTGGAATTTAGTAAAACTTTATACATAAAAAGTGTTTGGATTTGAATTACTAATTCAAAACCATTTTCTGTTTTTAAAAATAATTAATGTAACCATTTAAAATTAAAAATTAATTAACTTATATTTTTTGAATATTAATTTGGAATTTAGAAAAACTTTAAACATAAAAAGTGTTTGGATTTGAATAACTAATTCAAAACCATTTTTGTTTTTAAAAATAATTAATGTAACCATTTAAAATTAAAAATGAATTAACTTATATTTTTTGAATATTAATTTGGAATTTAGAAAAACTTTAAACATAAAAAGTGTTTGGATTTGAATAACTAATTCAAAACCATTTTCTATTTTTAATTTGGATCTGAATTAACTTATATTTTTTATATATTAATGGGCGGGAAAAAAGGACGGGAAATAATAGGCGGGAAGAAAATTTTATTAGGATAGGCTGGAATTAAAGTACATACATAAATAAAACTAAGTTACATAAAACACGACTGAAGATTAAGATACATAGAAGAACTGAAATTAAGATACATGGCCAGATTAAGCCACAATCGATCGAACTTGTTTTGCAATGTTGGAGTGATTCAGTCATGCTCCTGCCTACACCTGTAATAATCACCACTATAGTCGTCGTACTCGCTGCGGCCGTCGTCACTATCGTCGTGGGGGTCACCGTAGTTGAACCTTGAAGGCTAAGTACGAGTGGGCTGGACTTGAGGGTAGCACATGTGGGGGTTAGAGTAGGCGGCCGTGTGTGAAGCCATGACACCTTTGGAGAGTCGGCCGCGCCACCACAGCCAGCCGGCCTCGTTGAGATTGAAGGAGGTGGGCCGTCCTCCTCGTGCCTGGCGAGTGCCCTCTCACGCTGATCCCCGAAGAAGGCTTCCCAAGTCGGGAAATAGTCGGGATGCCAGTTGGGATTCCTCCGCTGCTCCGGCGTGAGCTCGAAGTAGTAGTGGTTCGTGATGGCCATCCGGCGCGCCACACCTAGAGGGACAGGAGGAACCGGCATGCCTCCGGCGCTCAGCATCCAGCCGAAGGGGACGTAGTAGCCCGACGGGAAGGGGTAGTTCGAGGCACAAAGCGCCTCCGCCTCCTTGGCGGTTAGTCGTATGGTGGAAGCCATGGGAAAGAGTGATGAGGTTGCAGATATGAGTCTAGAGATGTGCAATGACAATGGAGGCCAATCCTACATATATGTACTGAGAAATGGCGGGAATAAAACTGTGGGAAGAAATGGCGGGAAAAAAACTGCGGGAAGAAATCGCGGAAAGAAATGGCGGGAAGAAATTTGGGTTTAGGGTTTAGGGTTTTGTGAAGGTTTTTTCGAGCATAGTTAGAACTTGCATTGGATCTGTGAAGAAACCACATATTCTGATTCTAAAAATGATTTTTTCAAAAAATCACGGGCGTTAGATCATGTACCTGTAGTACAAACCGGACCCACTCCCTACCGATTCGGTAGACATTTGTCCTTTTTATCCGGGATGGACGAAAAGGTTTGATATGTCCCGGTTGGGAGATAGTCCATGTAAGGTGGTCTAGTATTTTAGAAAAATGGGACGGTAGCATTCTGAAACAGCATTTTGGTGGTTACTTCACAAAACGACCCGTTTTTTGCGCTCGGAAAATGGAAAATGGCTTTTCCGTGCGACGAAAAGGAAAACTTCCTCCTGCAACATTGTTCTCCATACAAATGTACACATTCATGCATAATATGGGCACAGCATCACAAACTATGCCATGATTCAGCACATAACATCGGTCATTTGGACCGAAAGCCATGAAACCTCGAATATGATAGGTCATTTTGTGAAGGTTTTTTCGAGACATGATCAATATACCAAGTATCGTATTTTCCTTGCAACTATGTCACATAATATGACACCACGTGAAGGATTTACATTGTTCGGATTTTTTTTGAATTTCTTATGTCCGTTTTGAATTTTTTGAATTTCTAACTATGGTCGAACAGGCGTGCATGAAGATAGGGGACGATCATCGTTAGAAATTGCATTGGATCTCTGAAGAAACCACATATTGCGAGTCTAAAAATGATTTTTTCAAAAACGCGTCCGGCGTTAGATAATGTACCTGTAGTACAAACCGGACCCACTTCCTGCCGATTCGGCAGACATTTGTCCTTTTTACCCGGGATGGACGAAAATGTTTGAGATGTCCCGGTTGAGAGATAGTCCATGTAAGGTGGTCTAGTATTTTAGAAAAATGGGACGGTAGCATTCTGAAACGGCATTTTGGTGGTTACTTCACAAAATGACCCTTTTTTGCGCTCGGAAAATGGAAAATGGCTTTTCCGTGCGACGAAAAGGAAAACTTCCTCCTGCAACATTGTTCTCCATACCAATGTCCACATGCATGCATAATATGGGCACAACAACATTGATAGGTTCATATTTAGTCCCGGTTGGAGGATTTGATTTGGGCGAGCGGCCTTGATGATAGGGGTGAGTGTCGATATTATGTCGTGCGGTGTGTACCTTGTCCCGGATGGTGTCACCAACCGGGACTAAATATGAACCTTTAGTACTGGTTGGAGACACCAACCGGGACAAAACACGATTCAACACTAATAATAGGGGTGAGTGTCGGCATTATGTCGTAAGTGTCGACACTATGCCGAGCTGCTTGTACTATAAATAGGCATCCTTGTGAGTCCAGTCCTCCAGCCAGATTGAGGCATCTCCAATATGGTTTTCGAGAGCAGGGACACCACTACGACTAGTTTCAGGGAGATGCCGCCAGATCCCAGTCCTCCGGCATCTCCAAGAAACTGGTCATAGATGCACTCCCTAATATGTGAAATTAGTTAGCTCAAAGGTGTATTGATCTAGTTAGAGAAGCTACAAGCTGCAAGATGGTGTGCGAGAGCAGGGACACCACTACGACCAGTTTCAGGGAGATGCCGCCGGATCCCAGTCCTCCGGCATCTCCAAGAAACTGGTCATAGAGGCACTCCCAGGTGTATTAATCTAGTTAGAGAAGTTACAAGCTGCAAGATGGTGTGCGAGAGCAGGGACACCACTACGACCGATTCGAGGAGATGCCGCGGATCGATCCTCGGCGTCTCCAAGAAACTAGTCATAGAGGCACTCCCTAATATGTGACCACGCGCGTTTGGAGATCAGATCTTAATGGTAAGTACGAATCGGGACAACTTCTTCATAGTTTGGGAAAGTTGTTCTACGAATCGGGACTAAAGGCCCCCTTTAGTCCCGGTCCAGCCACAAAACGGGACTAACATTCAAGACATTTATTAATATTAAAAACAAAGACTACAAAACCGGGACTAAAGGCCCCCCTATATATAGTCCCGGTCAAACCACAAACCGGGACTAACACTCAATACATTTATTAAACTTGGAAAATTGCAAACATCATAAGATATCCCGGCCAGACATGAACTAGAGTTACACAATATGAGCATGAACTTCTTGGAATATGTCCTTCCTTATGATGCGAGGCGTAACCATGGAGCATCTTCTTTACTTAGCGGAATGCTTGGGTCAGTTTTCCTTTGAAGGCGGAATTTCATCAAACTTATTATAATCTTGACATATACATCTTGTCCTCGATTCCCATGATGTTTCTTTTCACTGAAAGAACTATGTGGCCTTTGGCTCATCATATGATGTATTCGTTTGCATATTTTTCTTTTTTTGATGCGGAGGACATGTCCTTCACATAGAAAACTGAGACACATCATTGGCTAGACGAATGGTTCATCTCTATAACCAAGATTGTTGAGATCCTTGTTGTCATTCCATTATTTGGTCTACATCTTTACCCTTCCCCATTCAGGTTGACCCATTTGCGGAAACAAAGGGACCTTAAAAGAGACTCCATAGTCTAGTTCCCATATCTCCTCTATGTAACCATAGTATGTGTCCTTTTGCCCATTCTCAAATACATTGCATCAGCGGACACCACTATTTTGGTTGGTGCTCTTTTTTATCTTGGGTGATAAATGTAGAATGTATTCCCATTTATTTCGTATCCTTGGAAATTCAATATAGTAGAAGATGGTGGCGACCAACAAGTATAGCTGATCTCAACGGTGGTGTCATTCAAGAGATGTGTCGCATCAACCACGAAATACTTCATGTGTTCATCTATAATCCATGATTCAGGCTTCCCGGGTTTTGGGCGTACAATATTCTTGTGTTCCTCGATATCTGGAGCTGCCAAGGTGGAATTATGTAGAAGCTGTAGTGTGCTTTAGTGAAAGAATCCCCGTCCCTACATATCATTGCTTTCTTTTCCAGCGTGCCTTTCCACTTAGTCTTCCCTCATACCGCGAGTCAGAAACACCAATCGGCTTAAGGTCAGGAATAAATTAAACAAAAAATCAATGACCTCCTCTATTCCATATCCCTTGGAGATGCTTCCTTCTGGTCTAGCACGGTTATGAACATATTTCTTTAAGACTCCATGAACCTCTCAAAGGGAACATATTGTGAAATACAAGGCCGAGAATGGCAATCTCTTCCACTAGGTGAACCAGGAGATCGTCATAATATTGAAGAAGGATGGTAGGAACACCAACTCAAAACTAACAAGACATTGTACCACATCATACGTAACCTTGGAAGAATATCTGGATTGATTACCTTACGAGATATTGCATTGAGGAATGCACACAACTTCTGATAGGTACTCGAACATTTCGGTAGAAGCCCCTCAATTCAATCGGAAGCAACTGCGTCATAATCAAGTTTGAGTCATGAGTGTTCAGGTTTTGATACTTTTTCTCTGCCATATTTATTATCCCTTTATATTAATTGATAAGCTGACGGCACCTTGATATAAAGGACTTCAAAAATATTTCCTTCTACGCTTTGGTAAGAGCATAGGCGACCACGACTTAAGTGGCGCCTTTATCCGTCTTGTTACGTGTATGCATGTTATTTGGGTCTTTCATAATTTGTTGGTCCTCCGGTAGCTTGGTGTATCTTTGTCTTCCCATACGCCTAGGAATCCTAGCAGGTTCACGCAAATATTCTTAAATCCGTGCATCACGTCGATTGAAGAAGCGGACCGTAGGACTTTCCAATATGGCAGCTCCCAAAATATAGATTTCTTCTTCCACATGGGTGTGTGTCCTATAGCGGCGTCGTTGGCTGATTGACAGCCGGGACCCTTTCAAAGATTACTTTCTATGTCCTTGACCATACCAAATACATCATCACCAGTGAGGGAGTTCGGGCTTCTTGGTGATTGCCTCACCTTTGAAATGCTTGCCTTTCTTTCTTACGGGATGATTGGTGGAAGAAATCATCGATTCTCGGTACACAACTTTCTTGCATTTATGCAAATATGTACCTTTAGTCTTATCTAAGCATTACATGCATACCTTATATCCCTTGTTTATACATCCTAAAAGGTTACTAAGGCGGACCAATCATTGATGAATTCTGACAACCCTCGTAGATCAAATGGCTCTTGTTTGTTCTCATCACGCATGTACACAGGTTTGCCCCAGCTGTAGAGTTCTTCAAATAATGGCATAAGGTACATCAATATCGTTGCTCGATTGCTTGGGCCTTGGATGACGGCATCATAATGAACTTACGCTTCATGCACAACCAAGGAGGAAGGTTGTAGATACATAGAGTCACGGGCCAGGTCTTTGTGACTACAGCTCTTCTCCCAAAAGGATTCATGCCATCCGTACTTAGACCAAACCATAAGTTCCTTGCGTCCTGCAAAGTCCGGAAGTCTCTCTGGATTTTCTCCACTTTGACCCATCGTGAGGTGTCTCAACTTCCCGTCTTTCTTACGGTCTTCTTTGTGACATCGCAACAACCTGGCATGCTCTTTGTTTGAACATGCATTTCAACCTTGGTATTATAGGACATACCACATAACCTTAGCAGGAACCCTCTTACGGAGGGCTCTCCCTCAACATCACCGGGTCATCTCGTCGATCTTATACATGATACATTGCATACCGGGCATTTATCTAAATTCTCATACTCTTTACATGGTAGAGGATGCGATTATTAATGCATGCATGTATCTTTGCACATCTAATCGAGGAGAGAGTCTTCTTTGCTTCGTAGTACTCTCGGGAAGTTCGTTATGTTTTGGAAACTTGGCTTCATTATTTTCAGCATCTTTTCAAATGAGGAGTCGGTTAGACCACACTCGCCTTCCATGTAACAATTCCAGTGTGGTACCGAGCTTTGTGCTTTGCCATCTTCACAATTTAGGTACAACAATTTCTTGTGATCTTCTAACATGCCCTCTAACTTCAACTTCTCATTTACATTTCCGGTCTAAGCTTTGCATCAGAAATGACCCTACCAAGTTCATCAGCGGGCTCATCTGATGCCCGTTCTTCACCTCCTTCCTATTCATTGTCTTCCATTGCAGTATCACTGTATATGATGATAGTTGTTATCATCTTCTTCTTCTTCACCGTCTTCCATCATAACCCCTCTTTCTCCGTGCTTGGTCCAGCAATTATAGTTGGGCATGAAACCTTTAATAACCAGGTGGCCGCGAATGATTTTCGAGGAAGAGTACTCCTTGTTGTTCCGACAATGAACACATGGACAACGTATAAAACCATTCTCTTTGTTTGCCGTAGCCACATCGATAAATTTATCCACGCCTTTAATGTACCCGGGTACACGCCGGTCACCGTACATCCATTCCCTACCATTCATCTGCATCATATAAGTAAGTTTATCAAAAACAGGACATCATAAATAGTGAAATGACCAATTCACATCGACACATGCATTGTATCAATGACAGAGAAAAGATAAGATTGCTAACCTCGATCGAGGGAAATAAAGAGGATCCTCAACAATAGATTTATTGGAAAGCACAAATGGAATTCTGTTGTGGACCAGACAAACCACCGTGTGCCACTGACGCCCCGGCCTCGGCACACCACATCAGTTAGCCATCCTCCTCCTCTTATCACCTCTTGATGCCTCTACTCTCTAGGCCTCCTGCACCAGGCCGGAACATGAAATCTATGGGCTTGTGAGGCTCAAAGAAATTCCTCAGGTTCATAATCATCCCCATCAATAATGCTATGGTGGTCCAATGGAAGGATGTCTAACCATCTGAACCTAAAAGGCATGTCCGACCATCATAATAATCAAGAGTTGTACTGCTTCTAGGTAAACAAATGTGTGCAGTTGATTGTTTTTGGTGTGATCAAAAAGTTAGAGTAATACTTTGCTCGATATGTAAAAGAAACATGCATATGTATACATCACCACCGTGAAGAAAGGAAATATTTCACAGATGAATCACACAACTTCCACTTGCATACTTAAATACTTTGGGCATCTATCAAGCCATTGAATCATTTGTCAAGCCTAATACCTCCATTTATTTGTGTGGTGAAAACATTTGCGCCAACAATATTAGATCTAGAGCTATCAGCCTCTCACTTCATCTATGTCCTCACCTAACAGTACATCAGCCAAGCCAACATTGCAAAAGGTTCAGATAATCCTAACGACATGATGACATCAAGTTTTATAATGAAGTGATTCCATACATTGGATAAGAAGAGGGTTTGTTACTTGAGTACCAGCAATTTCATACCTTTAAAACAAAATATTTACTGCTCCAAAAGCTATGAAAACTTTTTTAGATGAGTCCATTCTGGCCATAGAGAATCCCACTACTATAGGTCCCTTTCTTGTCGGATCGTGTTACATCAAGGATGACAGATCTTTCTTGATTCGTTTTTTTTCATGTAATGCATTTTGAATCTCATTTTTTAACACTTTGTATTAAGAAGTAATGCAAGGCTGAATAAATATATCAGACAATATATAGAATTAAGAGGTTCAAAACAAAATTTAGTAATGTACTACCATGCGTTGCATGTCCTATCCAAGGAAACCATTACGGAACTGATCACACGAATTAGCTTTTACACTAACTCTAGCTACGACTAAAGGAAGAACAGAACATTACTATATATACGCATTAATCTGAGAGAGACCAAAGTATATGATATGTAATCTAATAAAGATCGTGTTACTTTGTAGATATTTGTTGAGAAGATTCCGCATCAACATATTTGTTCTTTTGCATGAGGATGGAAAAAGTACGGTGCATTC
Organism: Avena insularis; assembly: GCA_023614405.1. Lineage (NCBI taxonomy): Eukaryota > Viridiplantae > Streptophyta > Magnoliopsida > Poales > Poaceae > Avena > Avena insularis. The sequence continues at coordinate 36,854 of JAJUPC010000628.1, read as the reverse complement.
TTGCAAACAAATGAAATTAATGATTTCTTTCTTACGATAAACATTAGATCCTATTTAGAAAAAACATGAATGAAGAGACCATAAGAAGATTTTACCCCATCTAGAGTTTGGGATAAATCCGGGATTATGCAAGTCTAAGTAAAAAATATATATGGTACTTAAGCTAACTTTGTTCGGAACTTGAGAGGTCTATTTATTTTTTAAGGTAGTGTGTTTCTGCACATACAAAAAGTGTTGTTGCCTGCTTATTTTGTAGGTTCTATTGCAGTGTATTAATTGACACCATATAATATAGGAAAGTACTATGAAATGTATGTATGAATGTATGCGGGACAGTACAACCAAATACAGATACAAATGCATTAGCGTCTAAAAAAAATCAACGCATCTTGCAGAACAATATGTATTGAAAGCTCATCGAGTATCAAGTAAAGAGTGTATTACCGAGAGTGTAAAGAGTGTAGCAGTGTAGGCACATATGTTAGAATCTGGCTAGCTGGACAAGTGGCATATTTGACGGTCAGGCTTTCGCAGCCGCCTTTGTCTGCTTCTTTGGCCTGGTCTTTTTGTCTGATCGGAGAAGAGTAATCTCAGTTCTGCAATTCGGGAAATTAAGCAGTAAGCATTTATGAGGAATAACAGGACACACCGTACCCTTGAAGATGATAGCTGCGATGAGTGTTAGGGATTGATCTGCAATGCGCTGTATATGGCGACATTTGGCAGCACCTATTGCAGACTAGCATGTAGTTCCTCTTGGCGGCCCGGCAATGATGCAGGAATTAGCTAGTGGGATGGACTAATGGAAATACCTGCAATATATCCGAATATGATTGTTCAGTGTAATATAAACTTGTTTATACTATCTCATAAATATAAATCACATAATAATCTTGGTCAGTGCCATCTAAACTTGATCACGTTGTTTCAATACTTTACCCAAAAACATCTAATTCATCACAAAGTGTCACTCATTGTGTTACTCATGCATTACGGCAAATAGTAGCGTTAGTTCTAGCTGATTGATTCAGTTCAGTTCATCATTACCATCCGCATAAGAGAAAGGATGCAAATTCAGAGACGGCGCCCATAAGGATGCACTCAATTCAGAGAAGGGGATGAAAAATGTACCCACTATGGTTCCACGACAAGAAGATAGGAACACACCGATTGCTGGGGTATCAGGTTACACTAAAAAATACCTTACTAATTTAGTTCGTAAGGTATGAAACTTTTTGCATTAACTCTACAAGAATAAATCGTATGCGAAAATAACATATTTTAGAAAACATGCTTTATTTGTACAAGACACACATGATGATGGCTTTGAAGTCGGAACATCACTCACATACGCTACAGTGGAAAACATCTCAATGGACAAAATACCTTCGTGGGAGGGAGGGACGGCATCCGGCAGCTGGAGGAGGTTGGCAATGTCCGGATCTGGAGGTGGCCGTGCAGGATGGCTGGTCATGGAAAATATTTTGGATTAGCATTCTGTTGCTCTTGCAAAACAGTGGAATTCAAACAATCGTTTGCATAGGAAACAAAATGTACATGTTTTTGTGATTGAGTCACGGAACATATCTTCTTGTGACTTAAACCGCTCCTAGGTGGTAGTTGTGCTATCTTTTCCAAATTTTATTAACATCGTCTCAACCTACAAAACAGAAATATGATATTGTTTCATGTTAGAGGGATTTTCTGAAACAATATAGGAAACTATTATACTTAATTGAACAGTCTATACATTTTGCCTTCTAATTGAACATAGAAGCTACATAATCGAACAATGTTTAATCACTCATGAAAATAGCCTCTCCGTTACTGAAACACATGTTATTTGGGTGTACTTAAGTATTACCTTACCTTTTTATTAAAAAAAATATTAACTTACCATTTAACATACATGTATCTATAAATTTGATTTGGGGCTGTCCTTTGCTACTGTAAACACTCGAAAACCATGGGACTTATTTTCTCCTTGAGATCATAGTACACAGTAACACATAGTTTCCTGATAACTGTATTTTTTCAGTGACTAAATGCAATTATCATTGCTCTCTCGATTCCGTACCATAATGACTATAACCAGAACAAAACAAATAACCTTGCAACATAACCCGGAAAATTAACTTTGAATAAGAAGGAATAATAACTTAAATTTGGTAATCAGTTAAAAAGCGTGGCAATTAATCCTCAAATGAAGAAAATATATAACTCTGGGTGGTTCCTTTAGCTATCAACAATCTCATGTGGCTTTCAATGTCTGTTGTAATGGTTTGAGATACAGAATAATCTCACACCGAACATACAATGATACAAATGTACACTCTCTTGTACCCTATAGTAGTTAAGCGACATCTTGCACCAAAAAGCTGAATGTGCTAAAATTAGCATATTTGCTAGGAAAAAAAATGTGCTTTTTTTCCTCTAACTGAAAGTGCATCTATCTAAGATCACATAAGTACATGTCGTAGTAATCTAGCAAACCAAGCACTGAATGGGAGCTCTTGTACATCACCTTATAGAGAGAGTGGAATAAATGCAGCTATGCATCTCATGCCATCTCAACCCCTAATGTTACCGTCGTCCCGAGCTGTCAAAAGCAACAGATCATGTTACAAAATTCTTGAAAATGAATTTATTAGAAAGAAGAAGCATTTACCTGAAGAGAATGACTGATGCAGATCGTTATCGATTTGGTATATCTTGCATTTTACTTTATAGATTCTGACTGCATAAGGGCGGTGGCTTGACGAGGAAGGTGGTCTCCGACCAATGCGGTGAGCAGTGTCCGTGTACATAAGAAAAAGCAATGAAAAATTTAGGACATACATTCCTAATGTACATATTCAGTGGTCCATCTGCAACAAGGAGACACTAGAACGCCGACACGGTGATGTTGCTGAACACCCTACTCGGCGTGTCACCGGATGCTATAGTTCCAAAGGCTGCCATCTTGATGACTTCATAGCATTGTCATCCTTGCACACGCCAATAGTGTCAGAGAACTACCAAATTAACATGCAGAGTATCATGATTCAGAGAGACCTTAGAGCATGTATGTTGAGCGCTTATTTCAGATTGGAAGAATCCTATTTCAGTTAATATCACGATCGATTATTCTTTTCTTCACCATGACGGTATGCATAGTGTCCTTCTATTACTGTCCTAATCGTGGAGCATATTGTACTTCTAGAAGAATTAGTGCATGTACATAACTGGTCTGCTAGGGCTAGACAACCGGTGGCTGGATGTTTCCTGGATCTCAGCAGAATGCCGGTGTTCTATCTTGTATCACCAACACCAGGTTGTCTTCATTGATTTGAGCATGGGTTGCACGCGAGCCATGAGGGCCTTCCATCCTGCTTTCAGGAGAGCAGCGTCCAGATCAGGGGCGTGTCGTCCGTCTTGATGCGGCAAGGGCTCGGCCGCACATCGGTCATCTGCCACTGCTGGGCCGAGTTCTCCGGCCAGTCTACACGATCTCGGATGCCTGGAGGAGGAGCACCATGGGGTTGGGGTGGTGTTGGGGATCGGCGACCGGCGGTGAAAGGGATGTAGGGGCAGCGGTGGAGATAGGGACCATTCATCAACCTTGCTATGATGACGGCTGCCTCTAGTAAACTTCAAACTGCTATCAATCCGGCTGAGATCCTCCATCGTGAGCTCGGGGTGAAAACCCATGGTCTGGCCTTAATTGGTTGTGCACAGCAATGGTCTTTATTGAGTATTATTTTGAGCGGACTTTCTTCAGGGTGAAAACCTAGATATTTGATTAGACGATAGCGGTGTTTGTGCCTTTGTTTTCTTTTTGGGCGTCGTTTTGGAGAAACTAGATTTACGGTGCTGTCTTGGTGGTGGTAATCTGCTGTTTCAATGAATGAGTAACTGTGGCGGGACTTTTCTTTTTGTATTTTTCTTTTGGCTGTGTGCATCCGTGTGGCCGCTAGGGCAATGCGTTATTGCCAGATACTTGGTGTAATTGGTATCATATGATATTAATATATGCTCCTTTTCAAAAAACTAAACAAAATGTATCAGATTATCGGAACGAAAAAGAAAAGGATTAGTGAGAGGCTGGATTGAGTTGTTAATCTATTTCAAATCTTTTGTAGAGTTAGATGGAACTCCACAGTTCATAATGGCATATGGAAGAGCGGAAAGAAATTGAGGAGAGGTTTGAGTGCATCGTTGACTTTTTTACCGGTATGGTCACATCGTGGATGGAACATGAAAGTCGGTCCTCCTCCTCACATTGCCATGATCTGGGCGGGCAGGTGTGTAGCGGGTGGAGGGAGTCGCCTTGGCGTCGACTTCGCTCGAGATCTAGCGATACCGCCGCCATCCGCTCGCGTTATCGCGGAGAAAAGGAAGCAGAAATCGGGAGGTGCAGTAGGATGAGGCGATGGGGAGCTGGGTTTGGGGGACAGATCCGTGCGTTAGGCGGTGGCAGGACCGTAATTACTCTCATAACATTAAAAGTGCTTTCGTCATTGTGGCGATATGGAGCATTGGATCCCGTGAATTAACGGACAAGATCAATTGTTTACGCTGGTTGTAAGAAATAGAAATTCGTCCTTTTTAGATAGTAGAGATGATTTATGAATGGTATAAAAATATTTTAACGTTATGAAATAAAGCACCAACATAAACTTATATCGGGTTGTTGTTAGAAAGTGACCGAAAACATAATGTGAAAAAAATTCATCATAGCATATGCACATGCTTTGTCCATCTCTGCCAACCAATGGTATCGAAGAAGCCCGTTGTGGCGTAATAGAGATGAAGAAGGTTTGTTGGTTAAGGTATTTAATATGTTCGCGTCACGATGACACAAAAACTCGACTGACCCGTAGTAGCAACACACGGTATTCAACTAGTAATTTTAATCTTTCTTATTAAAAGAACTACGGTCTTGATGGTCTGATGCGTCGCTTTCTGAAACTGCCTCTGCTTCAACTAATTTACGACCCTATGCCACCGTGAAGTGACCTTACCAGTTCGATTTTTTCCTTTCCTTACCCTGCCTCACCGCATTCTCTTGTCAGCATTTCTCCGTCCCAACTAACACCAGCTGATAAGCCGTGGCCTCCTCTGCAGCCACCATCTATGGCTGGCGTTCCACTTTGCAGAGTTGTGGTTCTTTGCATGCGCGAAAGAGACATGGTGCTGATTACTAACTACATGCGCGAGCTCCACCACTGGATCTTATTGTCGACGGTGATGAGCAAGGCGCCAGAGCTGCAGCCACATGCCCCGGTGCTCCTTCGCGCGGAAACGGAGGGACTTTCCATGGATGCATGCGACGTGGTCTTCATGGCCACAACCTGCTCAAGCCTCGATTCACAACAACTAACCATCAGTTCTAGGTAGCCCATTCTGGGGCAGCCGTTGCTTGAGGTTGTCCACAGGTAACCCGTTTTGGGGTCCGCAGTTTCTTGAGGTCGTCAGGGACGCCCGATGGTGGCTGAACCATCTCTCCTCTCCTCCATCTGCTCTTCTATCTCTGTTCTCCTCTAATTTACATCAACCTTGCAGGCGACCATTGGTGGAACGAGCAGCTAATCAACTGGCGACTGCCCAGCGACCTAGAACCCACACGTCACTTGTAGATCGAGCGGCTTCGTGTGCTGTAGTTGATGGGCTATCACCTGTGCGTGGCAAGCAGCCGGACCCCTGCCCCGCCATCGTGAGCACATGGTCTACCTCGATAAGGTGCTAACCACCTCATGGTCTGTAGATTACAGAGGCGGTAGTGTCAAGCGAAGAAGAGCTACTTGCTTATTTCTCTTACAGTCGAATTTTAGAATTTTCTTTTTATAGTGGGACTATTTTTTGGTCGGACTCTGACAATGACTTTAAATGACTTTTTCTTTTCACTTGAGAAACTTTGTACTGATTTTCCAAGAGCTTTTTAGTTCTTTATATATAAAAGTGTAAATGGTGCATACTCCAGCTGGATGGCTCCTTAGTGATCTTTCATTTTAGGACATTGGATTGACCTCTAAAAGCAGATCAGTCCATCCATTCGTGTCTAGACATTTTTGCCCCGGTTGTTTTGTGCATGCAGCCCCGTACACCCCTGGTTGCACACATACGCACCTATTCATGGTGATAGCTGTTTTTAGCCCTGCTTGTCAGCGTATATATTTTTTCTTCCTATTTACTTGTGGTAGCGGCGCAGTTTGTGAGTATGGCGCTCTCCGCACATCACCGCGTTGTTTTTATAGCAGACGCCGTCCAGCGTGTAGCGTGGGTTAACGGGCCGGAGTTATTTTTATGCATTTCTACCCTTTCCCGCATCACACATTAAATCCTCTCGTCTCTCTCGCTCTGCTCTCTCGCTCAGACGCTCCAGACCACGGTCTGGCGGATCCATTCAGCGTTCCAGCGATTGGGCTGATGGTGGAACCGTTCAGCAAGGGGAACGGTCGCGGCGGCGAAGAGTCTACATCAGCGATTGGGCGGTGGAGTGTTGATTTTCTCGAGATTCTCGCGAATCTAACGATTGATGCCCATTTTTCGTGGTGATCCTGTAGGATTTAGGGAGCATATTTTGGCACATTTCAAGCACCATGACAGATTAGGAAGCATGATTTACCTTGATTCCATGAATCCCATGATTTCATCTCCTCTCTGTATTTTTTTCAGCGATTTTGTGTGGTTATCTCGGGGTGGATTAGGCGGTTCGCATGTGATTTTGCATGGTTCTCTATGGTTTTGATTCACGGATTGCTCTGTAGGTGTTATATGAAGCGCATTCATGCTTTGTAGGGGTGGATTGGCGCATTAAGGAAGGGGATCTGGGAGGATTTTGATGCGCACTGTTACTATATGATTTAGTAGTTGATTAGTTTGCTTTTGTTGATTAGTTGCTTTTGTTCTCAAATAATTTGTGATATAAACATCGTTTGTTTCATACATGATGATACTAGTTGCTAATAGAAGTTGTTGTTTAGTGATGCATGATAAGGAACATGATTTAGTCTGTGATAATAGAAGTTGCTTGTCTCACACTATTAGTTGCTCAACCTGGCAAGTTTGTTGGCTACATGATAATAGAAGTTGCTTGTCTCACACTATTAGTTGCTCACACTAGTAGTTGATTTAGTAGTTGATTAGTTGCTTTTTGTTGATTAGTTGCTTTTGTTCTTAAATAAGTTGCCAGTACAAACATTGTTTTGTTTTATACATATATAGTACTAGTTTCTAGTAGAAGTTGTTGTTTACAAATCTGTGATAAGGACATGATTTAGTACATGATAATAAAGTTGCTTGTCTCACACTATGGTTGCTCAACTGACAAGTTTGTTGGCTACATAATAATAGAAGTTGCTTGTCTCACACTATTAGTTGCTCTGAACGACAAGTTTGTTGGCTACATGATAATAAATTTGCTTGTCTCACACTATTAGTTGCTCAACGACAAGTTTATTGAATACATGATAATAGAAGTTGCTTGTCTCACACTATTAGTTGCTCAACGACAAGTTGTATCGACATTTATTAGTTGCTGAACTTGACATTAGCTGTGACAATAGAAGTTAGTTGCACGGCATTTAGTAGGTGCTTCTGACACAAGTAGTTTGTTTACCTACATGTTTATTGCCTATATTGGACTAGTAGTTGTATAGTTTTTATTACCATGGTGCTATAAGTACCGTTTTCATGTCATGAGCGTTTGCTCAACTAAACTATCATTTTCTTATCCGACATAAGTAGTTTGCTAAAGACAACATGTTTGTTGCCCACATCCAACAAGAAGTTGCTAGTTGAAGTTTTAAAACTTTTTGTGTTTCCATGCTATTGGTTAGCGTTGCATGATGGATGAGTCTGATCCATCCAGGTGGGAGCTCATCTTCAAGACCAACAAACTAAGCTTCCCTGAAGGAACCTACTAAGCAAAAAGAAAATCAAGGCTCTGGATAATCATGGACCGCCTCTGAGAAGCAGATCTAAAAACAATTACAAAGAAACCTGTTGGTGATATTGTTAAAATGGCGAATCGAATAATAAGGGAAAAAAGGTTGCAACCACAAAACAGCGGACAACTATGATATAAGTTCTACCCATGCTATCTACATTGTACTCATATAAATCTTTTACTTGTCATTTTATCTTTAGCAGTGGTTGCTTTCTGATGAGTAGATGCTTCTCTATAGTAGGTAGTTGCTTATCTGCGAGGGAAGTTCCTTCTACACACTAGGTAGTTATTTATTCTCAGTATGAAGTTGCTTCTCTGGTGGATAGTTGCTATTTTTACGCCATATTTTGGCGCCTATATGAAACTAACTAATACATGTTTGTTTGAATGCTTAAATTATAGGCTCGGGAAATTGGGGAAATCGGAAGCAGTCATCGTAGCGTTTGTCACACTAAACAGATGTGACGCGCCACAGATTACACTAATCGAGAAGAAGTTTGGTGGCATGTTGAACAGCCAGGCATGCACCATGCCTCTTGAACTCAGGTCAATGGGTTATGAAGTGCTATGACCCAACACCTCTAAGTTGATCATACCCGACCGCTGAAAAGATACTGTCGATGCAAGCGGTGCACAAGATCACGGGGCTGCCCAACTCTGGCTTAAAAGTGTGCTCTGAGATGAAATGTTGATATTACGAGAAATGATGGAGGATTCGGTTTCCGCCAATTGGCAGTCTGATATTACCGGTGGTGTAAGATGATTAAGGACATGGGTGGAAATCAGACAATATGTTTATTCGAGCTTGGTATAATAGCCTACAACTTTATCACTCCTAAGCTGGTCTAAAAGTTAGCCTACTTGCTTTCCTGTTGTATATGGCGTTGACCTCATTCCCGCATGAACATCTGCAGCCGGTTTGTTGTCGACCCGATCAGGCTTGCTTTTAGTTCAGCGAAAAACAAAGTCTATGTGCTGTTGTGTTTATCACCTCATGGTAAGTGCATAACTTTTTTAATCATGGACATATGCTCTATGTGGTGCTTTTGTGACCCATCTAGTTGCTCAACACGACATTTGTTGCTTATATACAACTAGAAGTTGCTAGAACATGTTCTTTTTAGCACCTCTGAAGCATGTTTATCACTTGCGTAGTTCTTTTTACATCATATTAAGTTTTCTTAAAACAAACATGTTTTGTTGCATATATGTAACTAGAAGTTTCTAGCTGAACACAAAGTTGCTCAAACCATCCGTTAGTTGCCTATATGATATCATGAATTGCTAATAGCCAGCATATGTTTTCATTACCCCTTATAGAATATGTTTTGTATTTAATTCATATTATTTCCTGTTTTTTCCTGTCAAGTAGCTAATGTATCTAGATTCCATAGAGGTTAAGGAACTCATCAGTCGATGTTACCCTCGAGTAGGCGCTTGGGGTAGCCTTGATAAATAAGGTCAAGAAGAAAGACATGATAAAACCAGGGGTTTTGGGAAAGCGCAAGTAAGCGTGATATGCTTGTTTTTATATTTTCTTCTCCTTCTATTCTACTTTCTATATCAATCTAATTTGAGTAACCTATAGAGACACACAACATGGAGGACTTTTCTGCGGATTGCTAAACGCTGAGCAGGTTAAATCCGTCAACTTTCAAATTACCGCAAATTACGACCGGTGTGTGAGTACCTCATTTTTAGTTGCTCAACTGACAAGTTTATTGCCTACATGACAATAGAAGTTGTCTTACACTTTGTTTCTCATGTCCAACTAACTTGTGTTCTTATTCATTTTAATAACAAACTTGTAGAAAAAGAAACTTTCTGCTTTGGTGATGTGGCATGCTCATATTTTGAAGAGACCATGGCAAAGTTTGTCAATAGCATTGGCAAAATAGAAGAAACTATTTGGCGGTGGCGGTCAACCAAGACCTACAAAGAGCGAAGAAATAATAAGCAAGGCGGAGAATCGGTGTTGCTGATGAAGACTCGACAACTCTAATGAAAGAAAAGCTGCAGGCAAGACTACGATCATGTGGTTTACTCGCTGTAGTTTGTCATTCTTTATTCAAATTACTTTTTATCACTACCTTACTTTTACTTTTTGGCCCTTTTGTTGTACACAACAAAGAATCGTCGACAACGACAGCGGCGATGTGAAGTCCGACTAGAGAAAATGATGAGGATGAGGAGGAAGGGATGTGCAATGCAACGATGATGATGATGATGATGATTCTGGTACTAGGAACATAGGATCTAGCAGAGGAGTAGATAAAGGCGATGGCGGCGACAATGACAAGAGCATGGATGATAGTTGCGGATGTCGATTACTATATTGAAAACGAAACAAGGTCGCCGCAAGGTCGGGGAAAAAGGAAGAAGGCAGCCAAGCGTCTTTGAACAGACTTAGGAAGAACTTTCCCAACTATAGAACAAGTTAGTCAGCCTAGTGGAAAAACAACTGGTGAGACCAGGGTTGAAATTCTTTGAGAAGACAATGGATGAAGTTGCTCCGGACAAGTAAGCAAGTTGCTCGAGACCAGCAAAGTTGCTCATCGAGGTCAACAAGGAATTTCTTTGGGAAAACAATTAGGTGGTTGCTCCAGCAGTCAAGGGGCAAATTGCTAGTACCAGGGAGCAAGTTGCCCATACCCGATGGAAGATTCGTTGACACCACGGAGGATGCTGTGGCTTTTCTCAACAAACCAAGGAAAATTGCTGATGCGGGGAAAGTTGTTTATGCAGGAAGGAAGTTCGTTGCTAGGAAGGAAGTTGCTGAAAGTATCCGAGAACTGAAACTAGGGATAAAGCCCGGACAACCCACAAAGGTTGTTGAGCAGAAAATCATGGATCAAAATTCACAAACCAGGAAGAAGTTGCCCCTACCGTGCAACAAGTAGTTCAGCAAAACAAGATTAAATTTGTCCAACAGACAATGCGAGAAAAGTGTGGCGCGAGACCATGCAAAATGGTACAGCAGAGACCAGGGGTAAAGTTACTAAGACCAAAAGGTAAAGTTGATGAGACCAGGGGTAAAGTTGCTAAGGCGAGTGGGAAAGTTCTTGACACCGATGGGGAAATTCTTTGAGGCCATGGAAAAATATGGACAACCTGCCCAGCAGCAAATACCAACTAAAGAACTCACAATTATCAAGAAGGCTAAATTGGTGGCTCGCGATGGAAAATTGTCTTGCCTAGCTGGCATCCCAATAGTTTTTGCTGGCACCGTTGTTTTGGATACTTCGAAAACTGGTCACGATCACGAGAGTCGAGGAAGATATTGACGAACACTAAGATAGTTGCTTAGGATAGGGAGGAAGTTGCTCGAGGATAGGCGGGAAGTTGCTCTCGACTGACATGGTGATGCTGGGAGCAGCCAGGAACAAGACTATGCAAACATGTCTTTGTTGGATTTGTGCAAGATGAACGTCGGGAAGAAGTTTCCAGAAAGTCATCTCATCGAAGAACCCGCCATCTTTGAAATGAATTCACAAAGTGAGTTGAAGTCTATTTTGCAAGAAGAGATGACCGTCGGTGACTCACAAGACACTAGTTTGGAATGGATCGATGGTGGCGTACAATGTAGTCAAGGAATTTCAAGGGTATCTTGATTTAGTTGACATGGAGAACAAGACAAATATCGATCCATCAAAGAGAGCCTACAAAGCTGAAGGAACCAGCAAAGTGCGCAACAAAATTCATAGAAAGCCAACTACAAAAGCAGGACATGCAAGTATGGCGCAGGGCAACCAGTTCGGGGGTTACTCAGCAACTTACGCGCGAGAACGGGCAACTTCTTCTTGGCCTCAAGCAACTAGAGTGCATATCGAGACGAGAGAGAATTCACGTGAAACAAGCAACTTGAGAGAATAAGCGAGGCAACCACGCTATTCGCAACTTCTCGACTCTGCGGCAACTTCTCCACCTGTCTGAGAAAACTAGTGTGGAGATCAAGGCATCTAGCGCACGCAAAGGCTTGACATAGGAAAAACAACTGAACCGCCTAGCAATGGCAAAGAGAGTGCACTTTAGCCCACCACCAACTAGAAAAATTTGCCCACCGTCACCCATCCAGGGAAAAAAGCAAACAAGTTGCACGATCCCCATGCGGGAACATCACACATACAAAATGCACTTCCAAGGTCCAGGTGCGCTAGCGATATGGATTGCCCATCTTCGACCTAGGTGATTTTGATGATAGCGATGGTCCGAAGTTGATGATGATGATGAAGTTGCTCGAAAGTTCAACTGCTGAATCTGATGAGCTCGACGTTTTAGCAAACATTGGTCTGAAGAGATTGAGAGTGTGTGTGTGTTGAAAAAGCTCTCGGAGGCGATGGATGACAAACAAACACTAGAGAGGAAGAATCACATGGCGTGTTGCAAGCATGAAAAAGCTAACTCCAGACCATATGCAAGCACTGATGGTTGAGAGCTCCACAACTCCTCAACGGTATGTAAGAAGGTTAATCAAGCCTCCCTTGCTAACTATCGTGGAAATGCGTCAATGTAGCATCGAGCAGTTCTGGCAAGAAAGTGTTAACAAGCTATCGCAAAAGTAATTGACATGGAGGAAGCATCGGAATAAACCAGCGAAAATTAACGAAATGTGGTCTTTATTTCTCCCACTTTTTTCAACCTTCTCTTATCTCTTTTTGTTCTGACAAGTTGCTTATACATGATGCATAGTTGCTTCTTGTGAAAAAAGTTGTTAGAATACATGTGTTTTATTGCCAACATGACTATGTGTCTCATAAAACTACTTTGTGCAGCCGATAATCGTCAACTTTGGCACCTACATATTCTGACATAGGAGCTTACAACTTCTATGAAACGGGAGGATGGCTCCACACTTGGTCATGGAAATTGGAATCATAAGCGATTGCAAAAACATTCTAGAAACTACAAAGAAGATAGTCATACCTTTGAGTATATACATGTAAGTGAAATCATAGCTTTCGAACCAACCTTGTTTACCTTTTTCATCTTTACTGAAAGCATGTAACTACCAACAAAAATTACAACTTGTTTGTTGTTTAGTTCATATGATTACTACTTTTTGCTATTTTTCCAAAGACATGGCTATAGGTTTAGAGTTTAATCGGAAAGAAGCTGAAGGCCTTTAAAGCAATTCAAAGGCGTTTGGACGACAAGATATGGTGCGTACACTTTCCCCATGAATAGAACACCCTACCACACACACACCTTTGCTTACTACTGCTTTATTTTTTAGGCTTCTAGTTGCTTACTTGACTTACTTGTTGCTTTTCACTATGACACTAGTTGCTAACTAGAAATAAAGTTGCCTCAATGAGTTTTCTTGTGCAACATTTGAAAAGTTGCTCCACTATCTCAGTGATTGATTCCTATATGTTAGTACTTGCTTTTGACTATACCACAACTTGCCTAGCTATATCTTTTCCTACAAAAATATAAATACTATTGCTTCATCAAGCTCACTAGTTACTGCACAATGTAACTAGTTGCTTCCCTATAGTTAACTAATTGCCTAACTACATAGGTTATGTTCCCAATTATCCAAGCCCTCAACCCAAAAGCAAAGGATGTTGTCAACCATTATTTGTTGTTCAACTTAAACATTAGAGACAAGCAATTTCAGATCCTTGACTACGTGGAGGACAATTGAGGATAAGGTTCTAAAGAAATGTTACCAAACCATCGCATCTATCCGCATTCACTACGATAATAAGTATGGTGCATCAAAGTTAAACTTGAAAATTTTTCGTGTTCAAGAAATCTAGTTCCAAAAGCCAAAACAAGTAAGCAACCTCAACGAGCAACTTTCCCACATGCATACTATTTTCTGTTCAATGTTAGTTGCTCAACCTATTGGTTGCTTGCACGACCTTAGTTGATCAAACCAACCTGTTAGTTGCTTGTTTGACAATGTTAGTTGCTCAAACCAACCTATTAGTTGCCCTCACACTAGGAGTTTTTTGACACTAGGATTTGTTTACTTTGTCATGATGTTTTTGACTAAAAGTTGCTTTGACTAGCATTATTAATTGCTAGGACCTGACATTTTGTTGCCTACATAACACTAGAAGTTACATGCATAAGTAGTTGGTTTTCCCAACATGTTTGTTGCCTATGTTTGTTCAAATACAGCCATACTAAATTTTTTCTTGTGATTTACAGCGATGACTGCAGGGTTTTCACCCTAATGAACATCAATTGGGATGGTAGAGCATCTCAGAACTACTCAGCAAAGGATATCCCAGACATCAGGAAGATAATGACAAACAGTTGGGTCACATCGGAGGACAACAAAGGTGACTGGAAGAAAGCCCTCAAGCTTTAAGCAATGAAGGCATGCCCTGCATAAACTCTGATCTCCATTTGTATTTTGTTCATATCAAATGTCTATAGTTGCTCAGATTAGATACAAATTGCTTTCTTTTTGATCTTTTTTCTTTATTGATTTTTCTTATGCGGATATAACAGTACTTAGTTGCTTGAAGCAAAAAAAAGTTGCCTAGCTAATAAAACTTGCCAGGAATAATGGTACTAGTTGCCAGAACTACAATAAAAAGATAAAACAGTGACAAGGCAAAGTTGCCATAGAACTAATAAAAGTTGCCTAGCTGTAGTGAAATTAACTCTCAGTTTCTTACATAGTTGCCTAGCCTACAAATTTGTTCCTTCCTACACGGCATCTGCGCATGTTGCGAGAATTGTGCTTTCGAACAAACCACGTGCACTGGTTTTTATATTTTGGATGAAGTTCAAGGCAGATTTTGTCGATGTGCCTTCGTTAAGCCTTTGGTAGTTGACTTTGGCGGGTCCCTAGGAATAGTAGGATCAACAGGGGCACTTGCGAAGCAGTTCAACGAGTAGGTTTCTTCTTTTCTTCAGCGACTTGTTCGGTTCGCGTGATTTTTCGTTGCTACAACGCGCATGTGTTTGTTCACAATCACATTAAGCTTCATCCATTGTGCAAGCCACGAGCAAGTTTCTAAACGACATGTTCAGGTTTGCCACGACACATCTTTGTTGCGACTATGGTGGCATGACATCTGGCGCTCCACGATTCGGCTTCTACCAGAGAGACTACTTGTGGCGTCCATGTTTTAGGATGTACCTCTCAGGTATCTATCAACACCAAGGTGGTGAAAACCTTCAATATGTGGCAACAAAGCATGCCATCCCTATCAAACTTTGAACACTTGCATGAGTAGATGCCTTCATCCTTGTTCGATGTAACCATGTAGGTCCTTGCCCGTGGCAGCACCATGTCCTATTTGGCTCAAGCATGGTACAAACCACCAAAGTGACTCACATTGTACACAGCAATAATATCAAACTCATGCGAAACTTCAAATATATGTCTCTGCGGTACACATTGAGCGTCTGTTCCTCAATGGGATATGGTGACCATATCGGACCTCAAGAAATTCTATCGATAGTCGTTGCCACCCTCCTTCACTAGCACATGCACTGGATCTTCTCATCTTTGTTTCACAAAGTTTAACGGTGACTTGTGTGGGTTCACATAGCGTTTCAACGCATTAAAACCCTCAACAGCTGCGTGAATGGAGGAAAGGAAAAACCGGTGCAGGAAGTAGCAAAGAACCCACTTCTCCCTAATGTCATATAGCTCCCTAAAGTGCAGTGTCTAGTAGCGGTGGCCACTTGCCTAAAAAGCGAGCCCATTTGCCTCAAACTCCTCTGGTGAAAGGTAAAGTCTGTCGCGTTGAAATCTTCTGCTAGACGAGGGTTTACGCCTGAAACGATTACCACACTTAGTCATGCTTTCTACATGATGTGCGGTAGCGCAAAAACGGTGGATAGTTGCTAGGAACATCCTGTCAATTGACATATTCATAGCAACGTCTTGGTCAGCTATGATGTTGTCCGGTGCTCGACCATTCATCGCGATAAGGAAACTCTCAAACAACCAATCAAAACTGGTTGTCAACTCTTGGCTCACAAACTCGCAGCCCAACATGATAGATTGCCCATGCTTGTTGATCAATGAGCGATGCAAAGGGCATATTGTACTTATTACGTTAAGTCGTGTTGTCAAAGGATCTGGCGGTCATCGTAAGACTCAGCATATTCTCTCCTCGCAGGCCCATCAACCCAGAAGATGTTTTTCACCTTGTCCTCCTCATCACAATCTAATCTGAAGTTAAAGTCAGAACCCTTCTCTTTTGCTCTTGAAAATGGTTGATCACTTCGGTCATGTCGCCATCTTTTGTTTCTTCTGCAGTCAAAGTTGCACATTAGTTGGTGATAGTTTTTGGCGATGTATGCAGGCTAGCAACTACGAGCCATATAACTTTCGACATTATATCCATCATCCTCCTGCAAAAAGAAATTTTAGCAAACAAGCGAGTGAGAAAACTTTATTTTTACAATATCTACTAGCAACTAACATATTGATTTCTTCCTAGGTTTATGTTACTAGCTAGCAACTAATACATCTTGTTAAGCAACTTTTCCTAATTACTTTTTTTTGAAATGTAGCAACTTTAAGCAGGCAACTAGTAATGCACTAACATACAACTAGTTATCACTACCAAGCAACTTTTTGTTTCCTTCAAACCATAAGATAGTTAGCGCTCACAAATAATCATACAGTACTAGCAACTTAATCTATTACACCAGCAACTATGTATACCGCAACTAGCAAATTCATCTGGTCTTTTAGCAACTATGGGTGCATCTAAAAAAACATAGGAATATATTTAGTAACATACCAGCAGTCAGGTTTGTGTTGTGCAAATTCTTTACAAAATCTTTTTCCTCTGCTGGTATACCTTGGTGTGACCTAAGATACTTGTTCAGCGATGGCTTGTAGACAATAGGATGATTATGTTCCGCTGTAAAAGCAATAACTTCCCATCTACCATCATTTAGCTTCACTACCATCTCCTCCTTGCAATTAGTTGGTATTATTGTCTCCTTTTAGCTTCTTTGGATTCTTTTGTTGCCCTTTCTGCTTATCAATCCCAGCAACAACAGATGCAAGTTCTGTGTTCTGCCGGTCCTCCTCATACGATGATTCTAAGGCTGGTACTGGCCCAACTACATCTGGTTTGTCACCTCCGCCATCATCATTCCTGGGTTTCCTGAATTTGTTACATACAAATTGCTGTTTATCAAGCTCATTAGTGCACGCGGTACTTCTGTTCCTATTGACCTTGATTGAAAATCCAGTCCTAGCAGCATATGCATTGTAGTGTTCATAGAACCTGCGGCGTGTCATAGCGCATTCCAATATGTGGGTCCATTGGCTGAGATGAAGCCTCGTTATCATGTGCATCATCTTGGGCAAGCGATATTGTGTTTGTGTCGGTAACAAAGACACCAGTTTCACTATCAGTTGGTACTGTATGTACATCAACAGCGGGGGCGTTGGTGTCTTCTTGCATCTCTGGAGTCTCATCAATAGCTTGTTCCATCCGAAGATGCATGAAGTTATTCGGAGGTAGTAAACCAGCCTTCTCTTTGAGGTCAAGCGGCACCTCACTTGAGGTCAAGGATACCATTACGCACAACAAAATGAATCAAACAACAAATAAGGGAAAAATACAACTTCCAAAGTATACATAGGCAAAAAACTATGCATTGTTGGCTAAACAGTACTTCTAATTCTATTTTTAGCCTCACAAATTCTCACATTTTTATTGCTGTTTTTTGACATGTAGGTACTGGACAAGAGCTTCTTCATGTGGAAAAAGACGAGGAAGCGATGACCAGATGCAAGAAATGATGGCAAAAAATGTTCAAGTCATGTGTTACATGTGTTGTAATTAGGATTAGTATGTTGCAAACTCTGTTATAGTTTTCTGTTATTTTTGGTGCAAGTATCTATTGTTTGATGATACGAAGTTGCATGATAATTGTGTGAAACTAAGTTTCCTACTTATGTAAGAAAGTTGACCACAGATGCTACCAAGTTGCCTACTTATGTCAATTATTTGCCTACTGTTCACATGATAATTCTATGAATACAAAAACTAATGTGTTAAGTTACTGACCTAATACATTTATGCATGTATTTTTTCTACTTACAATTTTTGCTCATCTAGCTGCATAAAAAAGGAGCATATTTTGACATGTTGATACTCTATGTAGTTGCCATGTACAAAGGTTGCCTCAAACATAAAGTTGGTTGAACTAAGATGCAAGTTGCAAACTACTAGTGAAAAATTGCCCATAGTTTTATGAAAAAACAATAAATCATTGACTTAGAAAAGAATTTTTACATGGCAGATCATGTGGGGTGGTTGGTAGGAAACTATTTCTGATGAAAAAGGAGTATGTTCATGATAAAAATAAGTTGCCTACGATGTGTTAGAAGTTGCTAGGAAACAGGGAATAATTGCCTACCCTCTCAGAAAAGTTGCTACGAAACATGAAAATTTGCCTCCACCATCGAAATAGTTGCTACGAAATAGGAAAAATTGCCTCCACCCTCGGAAAAGTTGCTTTCGTAAAACATAAAAAGTTGCAACTTTTTCCATCTGAACTGCAATCTATGAAAAAGAAGTTGCCCGGGATATGAAAGAAGTTGCTATAAAACAGAGAAAAGTTGCTAAAAACATCACAAAAGTTGCAACTTTTATCTGAATTGCAAAAACAGATAAAAACCTAGAAGGACATGGCAACATAGGTTGTCTAGGATCTAGGAAGTTATTAAGGAGCATAGCTGACGAGGTGCGATCTCGTCAATGCCCATTGTTATGGACTTGAGTTTGGGAGAAGATGGGGATCTTTGAAAGTCGAGGAGCGGTTAACGGCAGAAACAAGGGGACACGAGATTTACCTAGGTTCGAGGCCCTCGAAGGAAAACCCTACTCACTGTATGCGCTCTTGATTATGGCGGAACCAAAGATTACAGTGTGAGATGCAATCTAGCGTGAGGTGTGTATAAGGTTAGTTAAGGATCCTTCTCTCCGTACCCTTCTAATCTTTATATAGATAGGCCAGGTCTCGGGATAGGTCGAGTTGGTTATAGATTAGGGTTGATACCCTTTGAAATTCTATCTAATCTAGACTTGTCCTCCAAGGAGTCAAAACCACCACGGGCTTGGGCCACCCGAAATCTTCATGGGATGCATGTCCTTACATGGGCCTTCCTTGGGCTGGTGGGGTATACCAACGTTGTGCACCCATAGGGTATATCCATGTCGATGGTCCCAGTGTTGATCGAATCATAGATTGACTAGAGACTCTTCAATCTTTGGGTGCTATGTAGTTGACATTGTTTTACAAGGAGAAATGTTTAGTTCATAGGGATTGTTGATGCGTGTGCTGGCTCACACGATGGATCGAGGGCGATTAAGCGTCATAGGACAAAACAACACGATCTTCATCAAACTTGAGTCCCCAGACTCAAATTGAACAATTCTTGGTGTGTGATTCGACTTAGGCCGTTGTGGTCTTAGAGTCGAATCGGTGATTTTCAAGTGATATACTAGCGTCCATTGGGATTTTCATCGTGCCTATTGAC
Source organism: Avena insularis (assembly GCA_023614405.1). Lineage (NCBI taxonomy): Eukaryota > Viridiplantae > Streptophyta > Magnoliopsida > Poales > Poaceae > Avena > Avena insularis. Next base: position 17,442 of record JAJUPC010000628.1, on the reverse strand, counting down.
ACGGGGCTTACTAGCGAGGCCTTGATCGGCAGTCATACCGGATGATATCGTAGGGCTTATCTTTGCGTTGTAGACACATCATCCAAAGTTTTATCAACGCGGAGGTGTTTCAGGTGTCCAAGGAGTCTGTGTCTCACTTAGCGTTGGTTTGGGCAAAGTTGCCAAAAAGATTTTGTCGTATTTGATCCGAAGGATCGCAGTCGAATAATTCATAGGGTCGCGACCAGCTTCTTCCTATAGGGTAGCCCAGTTATGCATTAGTCGTGGGCTTCGGCGAAGATTTTAATTCGATCGTTTTCAGCATAGTGCGAAGGAGACAATTGTTTTGGATGTGCGACCCGGTGCTCTATGGGAATATCCCCGAGTCCGTAGTGGAGTCGGACTCGATGTAGGACACAAAGATAATTTCAAGGTGGCGTTACCTTTGCAATTTCTCGGTCTTGTGACCCGGCCTCCTAATAGGAGTAGCGAGTAGTTTCTCGAATCGTAGATTGAGTAAGTACTGTATGATCGGTCGAAATCTTGAGCCGTTCTTTGAGTCTCTCTCTTCCGTCCATAGATTCAGCCATTGGACTCCTTTTTACTGAGGATTCAGTTGCATCATCTGTCTCCCAACTCTCTTCTTCATATTGCCTATTTCATCATGTTGTGAGTCTTTGGCTCGGTATCCGAGCCGTGGTTAACCTCTTATGGAAACTCTATTCGTGAAGAGGCATCCCGACCGGCGGTGTCCTATCACCTTTCGTGGTTTGCATCATCTCCATTGCTCCTCTATCAATTCTTCTCCTTTTCCATTTCGAGTTCATCAATCATTTGGAAATGGTTCTATATCCATGACGTCAAGTTGACGGGCAGCATTTTGGTATCCCCCTTTTGACTCGCGGAAGATCACCCAAAAGAATTCGTGGAAGAACGGCGTCTCGAGGAGGTGAAATGGCGGAGAGTGGAGAAGCTCTACAAGTGGGTGGAGGCACTCTAGCTGGTGGCCGACAAGGAGGTCAATGGTGTCAACATCATCCGCACCTTCTCAGCGTCCGGTGCGGCCCATCAGCGAGGCACACCCGATGTTCACGTATGCTGGCGCGGCGATCCAACCAAGGTTTCGCTGGTAGTTATCTTGGGTGACCTTGATAGAGCTCTTTAGGCCTGCTGAACTTCAAGGCAGCCGAGGACCTCCGGGAAATCCTTGACCTCCCGTTCGATTAATGAAGAAAGTAGTCAGCTGGTGAAAAACTTGTAGTCGCGTAGCGCTATTTGAGTACTATCTGTTTGCTATTTATCTTGACAATTTGTCATCTTCTTGTTGTTGATTTGCAGGACTTGAGGTGGCGGCAATGGCGCCCGCTACTGAAATTTCCAGTTGCACGGATAATGAAGTGCGGAGTCGAATCAAGCTTCCCCGATCTGATCTCCTACGGAAGCCCCGAGCCAAGCGAAGGCAGACCAATGCTCGAGTCGATCTTTGGATGGGCGAACCTACCAAAGGGTCCATCCTTACTTTCGGCGGCAGCATGGTGAGGGCGAGGTGCATCGTCATGCCCTTTCTGCCATGCCTATTCGGGCATGGCCCGCAGCCACCGACCAGAAGAAGAAGAAGAAGAAGAAGAAGAAGAAGAAGAACAAGAAGAAGAAAGAAGAACAAGAAGAAGGAGAAGGCCTCTGTCTTCAACTTGTTAGATGTCAATCGCAAGACATTCTATTTGAGCCTTGTTTCCTTATTAGTGTGCTAAGTATTAGCTTGTTATTTATTTGATAAATGTTAGCAGCAATCCTTTGGAGGAGTCCCCTGGCGAGGACACCAAAGAGATGATAGCGGAATCGAGGCCGGCGTCCTTGTTTCCTAAGGTGGTGGCCAAATCCGAGGGCGGTGATTTGAGCTCCGCGAAGTGGGAGGCTCGTGCACTCGTCACTCAAAAGACGATGCAAACCTTGAGTCCACATCGACCATGTAAGTGTTGTTCTTTTTATGGGTGGGAACCACCAAGTCCTTTATTTATCGACATGTTGGTCTTTTCGCTTTTGGGGGAGCCCACAGCCCTACATTCATCGGGTTGGTTTTGCTTCTTTTGTAGCCTTTTGTGGTGGCAACCTCCTCATCCAGCACATCTGTCATTTGGAGGGTGAGCTCAAGCAGCTCCAAGGTGCGTAGCTTTCATCTTGTTTATTTCTCGAGTGTAACAAGTTTGTTTTACATTTACCCAATGTTTCTTCATGATGCAGATGAGAACAATGTTGCTATCCATAGGCTGAACGCTCTAGAAAAGAGCCTCGGCCAGGCGGAGAAGAAGGCAGCAGATGCTGCGGAGGCCAAGGAGTGCCAGCGGAAGGAGGCCGAAGACCATGAGCAACAACTCGCGGCCGTTGAAGCTGCTCGGGCGAAGGCCATGGCTGACAAGCTCATGGTTGCTGCCAAGGCTATCTCTGGTAAGCTGATCTTGTCTCCTTTTTGTCTTTCGTATCTTGGTGTGCTTTGTATTTTCCATCACTCGAATTTCTTCGCATTCTATTTATGCCAGATGCTTCTGGCATCGCATTTGATCGCGGCTTGCTGGATCATGGAGACTTCCTGGCAGATGCTGCCATAGCGATTGAAGATCACTGCTCTTCTGCCGTGAGCTCCCTCGACAAGGCCAAGAAGGTGCTTGCGCGCTTTACAAGGAGGTTGACCCAAGGCGTTGCCCTCGAGGACATCGACTCTCTTGCGGATGCTTTTGTCGGAGGGCGCTCGTGAGTATAAACCAGCGAAGGCATTAGTGCCTCCATGGGGTTAGCCATGGCGATGGCGTCGAAGCCGTCTGGATACGGCCAGTCCGTCGAGGATGCGGCGGCTGGCCGGATAGCTCAAGGTAGCTTTGCCTTTGCTTCCGCTGTAAGCATTCGGACTAATCTCGCCGACCTCTGGCGATTGTCGGCAAAGCAGCAACGAGAGGCCAAGAGTAGGCAGTCTGGCTCCGAGGCTGCTCCGGGTGCTGGTGCTTATGCTCTTGCATTGTAGCTAGTATAGCTTTTCTCCTTTTGCTGTATTTTATAACATCTTTTGGATGAACAAGTCCCACTTTGCCACGAGGTGGCTTTATTTATGTATATGAATCTTTCTTTTAACTGCTGTCAAAAGTGTTTGTGATATTCATATTTGCTGTTTACCCCTAGGGTCCTTGGATGGGGTTCGATGATCACTCTTCTGTGCGATCTCGCCCATAATTGGGCGAGTGTCATGATTACCCTTCTGCGTGATCCGTCCGCGATTTGGAAAAATACATCCTCGGCATCAGGGTCATGCGGATGTGTAGAAGTCAAAGGCTGAGCGAGCCATTGTCGAGGGAGGAGTTCTTGCTTGGAGAGTTTTGGCGAGATGGGTGGCAGCTCAATATGAGTCTTCATAAGCAGATGCTCTTTTGAGTGTGCCTTATTTTTATGGTAGCTCACCCCATGCTTGTCATTGTGTATCTCATTAGGGAAGAAGGGCGCGTCTGGTCGGATGAATTGCCTAACGCAACAAGAGCTGGAGGCGATGGCTTCTTTTGGATGGATCGTGATCGAGCACTCGTTATTGCGACGGTGCAAGATTGCATACACCAGGTTCTTTGGGTGCTCAAGCGGCGAGGTCATCCTTGGCAACCGTTTGGTCCTTCATGTTTCCTCTAGAGCGTTGCACCTTCTACCTTTTGGGTCTTCTTGGGAAGTTTCAGAATATAGGCCATGTCAAGGAGTTGGTGCACCATCATTGATTCACGGGGTGAAAGGCAGCCATGTATCTCGTTCAGCATCGTCACAATGTCAATATTGCGAGAGATAGCAATTGGGCCGCCTCCTCCGCTAGGTGGCAATTTATGGGATATGTGCCCTCATTCGCAGCTGTGGCATGTCGCTGAAGAGATTGTAGATTTATTTGAGGTGGGCGAATGTTATGCTCGAACAATTAGGTCATGTAAAAGAAAAACAAGATAATGTAAAGTTTGTATTTATTTGAGTGGGCTTGTAATGCCCTTTGTCAAGTTTGTATGTATTGGCACGTGGTGCGTTTGTAATGCATGTCCTTTTCGTTAGCTTTGGCGATTGACTACTCAAGTTGTATGCATTGTTTTGGTCGGCCGAAGTTGTAAGGTGATGTCAGCCCTCGAGCATATTTAGCGATAAATAATGTAAGGAGAAAAGATATTTGGGCCAAGGAACTTAGCTTTTATTCATTGTAAATGAAGAAGTACATTGTCCGCTGAGTAGCTTTATGAATAACCTTCTTTGCAAGTAAAGGGTAACTAGGGGTAAGCGTGTGATGAAATGCGACATTCGAGTTTAGGTATTCGACTCACGATGCAGCGTCCATGAGGTGGTAAGCGCCACAGGATGACCGGTGACTATGTGAGGTCCTTCCTAGGTGACTAAAGCTTCTTGTGCCCTTCTTGCTTGAGTAGAAGGACAAGGTCTCCTTCCACGAAGGACCTTGAGCACTGACCCGGCATGTGGTAGTTATGGAGGTTACATTGGTAGGCTAACTGACGATCATGGCGATGTCGCGTGCTTCATCGAGTGTGTCGATGACATCTTGAAAACGATGATTGACCTCGTATGTGACGACCCATGGGGCCTTGTGGCGTACCTCGGCGGTATGCGTCTTGACTCCGTGCACCATGAAGAAGGGCGTGTAGCTAGATTGAGCTGTTTGGAGTTGTAAAGCTCCATAGAACTATGGTAGCTCCTGGCGGACTCCCGCAAGCCTTCGAGTGGGCATAGCGAGCTTCTTGATGTTGTTGCCTATGAGGCCGTTGGCCTTTTCGACCTGCCCATTGGTGCTGCGCGCCATGGAGGCATATGATATGTTGATTCGAGGTTCCCGAAGTCTGAAATTCCTTGAGATGAAGTTCGAGCCGTTGTCGTTATGATGCTATAGGGCACGCCAAACCTGTATACAATGGACTCGAAAAACTTGGCCGGTTTTGCGCTTTGGTTGGTAGCGGGCATGGCCTCGATCCACTTGGAGAATTTGTCGGCGCCACGGGAGGAAGGCGTAGCCTCTTGGCGAGGACTTTGGCGACTTTCGATCATGTCGAGGCCCCCTTTGGGCGAAGAGGCGAGCCAGCGGTATAGGCCTCAACTCGGATCCTGGCGTGTGTGGCTTATCCGCGTACCTTTGACAGGCATTGCACCTCTGGACGATGTCCTTGGCGTCGTTCATTGCGGTTGGCCAGTAGAACCCATCTCGTAGAGCTTTGGCGACTAGGTATGTTGCTGGATGATGGCCGTGGATGCCCTCATGGATGTTTTCTGCTTTCCAAAACACAAAAGACCAAAAATACTTTCGTTGTTTCTCGATTGTTTGTTTCTTTGTCTTTTAGCTTTGGTTTGTTATAAGAAAAATCCAAAAGATTTTTCTTTGTTTGCTTTACTTTAGTGCTTGCTTTAAAAAATCGTAAAACCCAAAAATATCTGTTGTTCTTCTTTGGTTTTGTTAAGTTCGTTGCAGGGTTCAGCGGTCCTCAGTGACTCCTTTGGAGTTTGTCATGTTATTATTCAAGCCACACAAGTGAAGGCAATAATGATGATTAATGACATTTCGAGGTGTGGTAAGAGGGTGAAAATGAACCCTATTTGTCTTCATTTTTGTACATATACTCATCATTGTGGGCATGCTTAGTATGTTCATGTAAGGTGTATGTATTTATTGGATGCTTAGTAGTTCTTGCTCTCTTATGATTAGCTCCAACTTGCTAATAGTTTGTAACATGTCATATGAATGTTTGCTTGCATTGTTCTATTCATAACTTGGTATGACATTGTGGTATCCTCTTCTGAATGTTTCATTTGAATCGACTTGGCACATGCTCACGCATGCATATGGTGAACAAAGTCGATTAAGACTCGATGATTTATTGTGCCTCAGAGTTCTTTTATCACTTTTATGCCATAATTAATTTTGTTTTGTTGCAAGCATGATTATGACAGGTATTTCTCTCTCGTTTGTTGCTCCCTTTCTATTGCTATCCTTCACTTGCACTGAGTATGATCTCTACTCGTGTTTCCAACTCCCCAAAACCAAAATTGTCAAAAAGTGTCCACCATATCTACCTATTAGCATCATTGCTATTCCGTGCGTATTTATTATGCCTCGTTTTCTTCCAAATAAAATGTTTGCTTATTTTGAGAAAGTTAGTTAGTAAAGCTCTCACGAACTTGATGGCACACTTTAATTTCTTGCACTTAATAAATTTGAACCATTGTGACTGTCCATGAAAGTTATATGCTTGCAAATTATAGGTTGGGATTTAGCAAAACCGTGCTGTCACGGGGAATGCTTTCAACACCTGTAAATATTATCCCGTTGATATCATGCTCTTTTGTTTATGGATGTCGGCGGTGTGAAATAAAGGGGGAGCTTGTAAGTCCATGGAGTTATGCATATGTGTTAGAGAAACGCCTGGGCCGCTAGCCTAAGCCATGCCTAATCATGGTGGAAACTTGCAGCATCACCATAGTGAGCAATCTATGAAGCATTCTTCTTATAGAAAAAGAGAGATAGAAAAAAGAGAAGATAACAAGAAAAAAAGAAAGAGGAAAGAAGAGAAAAAGCACCATTTTCCCATGGTAAATAAGGAGATTGCTGAGATGCTCATTGTCTGTTGCCTTGTCATTTTGATATGGGATAGCTCCTGTGTCATGGGGCAAGGGGTACCCCGTTGGGGGTTTTCTATGATACACATGTATTTACAATGACAAGAACATACTGGTAACTAAAGTTGAGTAGCATGAGGAACGGCCCTCGTACTCAAGGGACATGAGATTTCAGTTTATAGTGCAAGAATATAACTCATATTGGACCTCACTTTAAACATAACCATCTAAAGATGCCTATGATAGGGGCAATGAGAGATCAAAGCTAATGAGTACCATACTTTTAGCATTTGGAAGCCTTTCAAACTTTTCAAAAACTTTTCACTTCTTTATTGAGTCACCACTTATTCTATGAGAGCATAGTTGTCATTCTTAGTGTAATGTGCTTGTCTCAAAACTTGGTTAATTATGACATAACTTTGATGCTTGTATCTTTGATATCTTTACTTCTAGTCTTCACTTGAACTTCAGAGGTGCCTTGGCATTTATGTTTTGCTTCACAATTAAAGGCAAGCGAGATACCACTTTATCATACCTTCTAATGAGCATTACAATGTTGCTTATGCTTATGTTTCATGCTGCTTATTATTATTGAGTTGGAATATCTTCATAGCTTGCATGACTATTGAGTAAACTTATTTGCATACTCTTTACTATGAATTGGATAAGTATCTACTGATGTGCTGAGAATATTTACATCATATGAAGCAAATGTGTTAAGTGAAAGTTTCTTTTATACTTTTCAGTTTTCATTGAATTGCTTGAGGACAAGCAATAAGCTAAGCTTAGGGGAGTTGATACATCAGCGTGTCTACTTTCCGAACACTTTTGCTATTGTTTCTCCTCTAATTTGTTTGATTTGGATACAACTAACACAGACTAACGCTGTTTTCAGCAGAATTGCTTTGGTGTCTAGTTTTTGTGCAGAAAATCAACTTTCAGGAAAATCGGAAAATATCATAAAACTCCTATTTTACGGAAGACTCGGAGCAGGAAGCCGGACGGAGAAAGGGGCCACGAGGCCCACCCTGGCTTGTGGCAGGACAGGCCACACCTAGGGGTGGTGAGGCCACCTCGGGCACCCCCTTGGTCTCCCCCTTAGTCTACATAAGGCCTTCTGACCTAAAAACATAGGAGGGTTGGACGTTTTTCCAGATAGAGTTTCGCTGCTCCGCCACCACGAAACGATTGGAACAGGAAACTCCGTTACGGCACCTGCCGGAGTAATTGAGGATATCATCGCCATCATCATCGTAAGCGCCTCTCCATCAACCATCCATGTTTCCCGATCCATGAGTGAGTAATCCCACGATGTAGGCTATGGGGATTGTTAGGGCATAGTTCTAGTATCTTGTTAGTGCTTTTTTGACATTGTTGCAACTTGTTATGCTTAATGCTTGTCACTGGGCTCAAAGTACCATGATCTCATATCTGAATATGTTATTGATTCATGATGATAGTATTTTTGTGATCTTATACGCAAGTTGTTTACATATTATTATCCGGAACCAAAGGCCAGTGGCGAAAATTGGGACAACGGAGGGATGGTTGTGATATGAGGATCATGTGTTAACGGATGATATGTTGAAAAAAGTATCTATAATTTTGATGCTCCATGATTGTTGTGTATCATTTGTCTTTCGCGTTTTCTTCACTTTGAGGTATTTTTATACACTTTCTGGACCTAACCTATTGACAAGATGCCACAGTGCCAGTTGCATATTTTCTTCCATTTTGGTTCTAGAAAAGGCAGAAAATCAATAATCTCGGAATTGGACGGGACAAAAGCCAATCTTCCTATTTTCCTGAAGCAACACGGAACCACGAAGCAGAGGTGGAGGAGGACACCAGGTGGGCCTTACGCCTAGGTGTGGGCCAGCCACAGTGGCGCCCACGAGTGTGAGCCCCTGGAACTCCATCGACCTTGCCTCCTTCGCATATAGAAGCCCCGGGAGGAAACCTAAATAATCCATCATACTTCGAGAAAAAAAGTTCCTGTTATTGCCCATGCCGAATGGGAGATTGAGGGAGAATCTCTGTTCGGTACCTGGGGCGAGAAGTGCCAGGAGCCATCTCCATCGATCTCCACCACCATCTTCATCACTTGTTGTTTATTCCCATGATGAGGAGAGTAGTTCTTCCTCGAGGCTAAGGGCTCTAGCGGTAGCTATGTGTTCATCTCTCTCTCATGATCTTGTTGTGGTCATGACCTTTGTAATCAAGTAGATCTGCCTTGCTACTCAAGTGCTTCAATAGATCTGCTCTCCCCGTGTAATGTAAGTGGCAGCGTGCATACCATGGTGGCACTTAGGCTAGAGGTTACATAAATACTCATCGTGCTTTAATAGATCTATGCTTTTCCCCATGTGTGTGAAATTAACGTGCACACGTGTGTGGCATAAGATAGGTTACATATACATTTATCATAGGTATATTTGGAGTTGGTCTTCTCTATGAAATTGTGGTGTTTTTGAAACTATCTAGCGCCCATGGTGACAGTGTGGGGTTATCTAGATTGGGAAAAGCGGACTTTGAGGTGATGTTATAGCCCTACCATGGTTTAGAGTGTCCAGCAGAGAGTAGTTAAGAGTAGTATCATGAAGAGAATATATTTATATGAGAGTGTTCACTAGTGAAAGTATGATCCCTAGGCCTTTTTCTAAGCATTGAAACATCGTTTGCATCTAGATCTGTTGCATGTTTGTTTGCTTCCTTCTTGTTTCCTTTAGTCTTTAACTCACCGTCAAGCTATTTTTTGGCACTCACACCGTTACCCCACGTCGACAACAAGTCGGAAGCTATTTTCTAGCACCGTTAGCAGCTTGTATTTCACTATCTCTTGTGAACTAGTGCACCTATACACTTGACAAGTGTATTGGGTGTGTTAGGAGACGAAGAGACTTCTTGTATCTTGATTGCAGGGTTAGCTTGAGGAGGATACCTTTGACCACTTCCTCCACGAGTTCGATAAACCTTGGGTGATCCACTTGAAACTTGTTGCTGTTCTACAAACCTTTGCACTTGGAGGCCCAACAATTGTCTACAAGAATAGAAGTGCGTATACATCAAGCTATTTTCTGGCGCTGTTGTCGAGGAGGTTTTGGGATTTTACCTTTCCTCCATGTCAAGCTCCATCAAATTATTTTCTGGCGCCATTGCCGGGGAGGTATGGTGAAAGGTACTCACATCCTCTAGTGTGAGTGCTCGAAGTTATTTCCTTTAGATTCTGCAATTTGTCTTTTTTTTTCTTGTTTTTTAGTAGTTGAAGCAATGGAAAACAACAAAAATTAGAGAGCTTTATAGTATTTATCTTGAGTTAGGACATGAAGTGTTTGAAGAGAGAATTAAAAACCTATGGAACTTTATTTGCATGCTAGTAGCAATGTTATTAGTGTGATTTTTTGAACACCATTGTTACACCACTAATGGTATGGAAAGAAAGCGATCTAAGCTTGGGAAGCTAGTTTTTTATGAGAAGATCTTTTTAGTTCCCCAGATTTGGAAGATAGCTATTGTATTGCTTATGATGACACCAAACCTCCAATCTATGATGATTATAATGATGAATATGATATTTTCAGTCCACCTACTATTGAGGAGAAAATTAATTGTGATTACAATATGCCTCCTATATTTGATGATTATAGTGATGAGAATAATAATGATAGCTTTTTGTTTAATTTGCTCCCACTACAATTAATAAGAATGACTATGCTTATGTGGAGTAATAATCATTTCTACGTGTGGATCATGATAAGAATGTTTTATGTGATAGATATATTATTAATTTTATTCATGTTGCTACTGAAAGTTATTATGAGAGAGGAAACATGGTCATATGTATCTCAACAATATTAAGTTTCCCTCTTTATGTTGAAGATTTTGAAGTTGCAATTGTTTTGCTTTTCTATGCTTATTGCTTTGTGCTTTCATGACTTGTTTCTTTACAAGATTCTATGCATAGGAAGTGGGTTGAACTTAAATGTGTTTTGAATTTTCTTCTTGATGCTCTCTTTTACTTCATTCATATTTCTTATGTGAGCATCTTCTCAAACTATCAAGCCTAATTTAAAGGCATTAAAGAAAAGTACTTGTTAGGAGATAACCAGAGTTTACTTGAATATTGGAAGTTATTACTTCATAATAACCTCTCCTTATCTTTTGTTTGCTTTATTGTGCCAAGAATGACCTCTAATGAGAGGAAGTAAGATTTGGGGAGTTGCTGTCCCAGAAACAGATTTATGTCCTCCACAATAAAAATTCGTGAGAGTCTCTATAAGTCGGCTGGATCTGAAAATTTACGAATAAATCCTCCAGTATGTTACTTCTTTCGTTAGTTCAACACTTTTTGATTGAGCAACAGAGGTCTGCGAAAAACGGTTTCTACCTGCTGGTCTGTTTTGACAGATTTCTGCCATTATTGCATTTGCTTCTTATTGATTCCTTTTGGGTTCTTTTTGGGAAATTGAGATTTTGAAGGAGTTGCTACAGTAGCTTGTGTTTTAGTAGTTTTTCTGTTCTAAAGCTAAACCTAAGGGTCTATTATCTTTTGAATACACTAATGTTGCTAATGAAGATTGTGTGAAGTTTTGTATGAAGGAAAATTTGCAGGTGTAGAGAGAGAATGATGTAATGAGATGAAGAATAGACAAAAGCTCAAGCTTGGTATGCCACCCGTGTCACCCCAAGAAATATTCAAGAGGTACAAGCGTCAAGCTTGGGGATGCCCAAAGGCATCCCTTCTTCATAATAAAATCTCCAGGGTCTTTCTAGACACTTCATTTTTATTGTTTCATCACGAGTTGTGTTGTTCTTGGGCGTCTTTGTTTTTTGTTTTTTAGTTTCATTTTTCTTAGTTTGCTTGAGTAAGTTGGTTGGATCATAGCATACTTCTTTTGGAGAGAGACACACTCCATTTTTTATTGCAGAACACTCTAGTTTTCACTCTTATTGTTATGAGTGTTCACTTTTTGCTATGCTTGTGTTTAGCCTTAGTTTGTTGTGCTTTCAGATTAGAATTTTTAGTTCTTCTTTGTGGATTTGTGAGACATGCTCACCCGATCTTTATTGTTTATTTATCTTTGTGAGTTGTTTCAAATAAGTCGATTGGCGTTGGAAAAAAGGTAGGAAGTTTCATGCTTAAGTGGTACAAAGGGGAGCTTGTTTAGAACTGTGGCTTAGAATTTATCATGGCATGGTAGGTGTTGTTTTGACCTTATGCTTGAAACAGGTGATTATTGCTGTAGCATGACTTGTTCCAAACAATTAGGACTACTTAATGTTAGTTGAAAGAATCATGCGTTGTTTTAGCATACAAAATCATAGTATTATGGTATTCTCCTTTGGAAATGCTTTGTTTACAGGTTGACTTGGCGCATGATCACACCATGTTGGCCATGACTATGAACAAGTCACCACCAGCCTCTATGATCATTTAGTCCTTGACTTGTAGTACCACTTTATGCTGCTTTGTTGATTAGTAATGTTTTGTCGCTCTGCATGATTATGGCCATTATTGCTCTCTTAGTTAGGCCGCTCCTAGTCTTTTTGCTAGCCTCCACTTGTATATCTAGAGTAAGCTCTACTCATGCATCCAACTCCCAAGAAACCAAGTTATTCCAAAGTGTCCACTATAAATTCCTAAGCATGGTGTGTTTACACCATTCCAAGTGTATTCTTGTTTTATCTATCTTCCAAATTAAACTTGTTATGTGAAAATTAGTGATTAAAGCTCTCCTGACTTGATGGCACACTTTATATTTCTTTCCCTAATAAACTTGAACCATTGTGTCATCTCTGTTGTATATGCTTGCACTTATACGTTGGAATTAGCAGAACCATCTTTGTCATGGAGAGCGTTTTCAACATTTGCACTTGTACTTTGTACAGTTGATATCATGATCTTTTGTCTATATGTATGTCAGCGGTGTGTGAAATAAAGAGGGAGCTTGTAATTCCATGGAGTTATGTATTTGTGTTAGAGAAAGCATACTCGGCCGTTAGCCTAAGCTTCATTCCTATGGTGGAAACTTGCGGCATCACCATAATGAGCAATCTGTGAAGCATCCTCAATAAAAACCTATGCAAATATCAAATAAAAGATCGTTGAGAATGCTCATTTACGCTTGCCTTGTCATTTTGGTTATGGGATAGCTCCTATACCATGTGCTTGAGGGGGTACCTAGTTTAGGCAGTTCTTTATGATACTACATGTACTTACTATGACAAAACTGCTTGAGCTGACTAAAGTTGGAGTAGCATGAGTCTGCGGCCCTCGTCATTCAAGGTTGACATAGAGATTGCCAACCTATACTTTGTCGACATATACTCCATAGTTTGTTACTTTTTAACACTAATGACTTCAAGATGCTTATGATAGGAGAAATAGAGGGCTGAAAGCTAACAAGTACTACTATAATCTTTGGAGGAAGCTCTTTTGAGACTTGAAATCCTGCTTCCCTTTATGAAGGGCCTTTCTTCCACTTTTTATATTGAGTCTCCCACCTTACATCCTTAGGCACCAATTAAGAGAGCATATAGTTGTCATTCTTAGTTCTTTGTGCATTATCCCAAAGCTTATTGATTGATTCATAATGTTGATATTGCTTGCCTCATGAACTATTTGTATCCTAGTCACTCTTATGAACTTTGAAAGTGTCCTATGCCATTTATTTCCTTATACATGAGGGACAACTGAATGCCACTATCACCCATGTTTTACGTATGAAAGCAAACAAAACATTTTTCATATGCATATTCCACGATCTTTGTTTGCCAACCTTTCATGTTTGCATGCATAGTTACTTTGTCTTACTCTTGAGAACTCCATCTTTCATGCTCATGTTTAGAGTACTTTGATCCAAGCTTTCCAATGCTTTTGCAAATGTTTGATCAAAGATTGTGATCAGGTGCATGTCACCTCAAAAAATTATTCTTTTTATCACTTACTACTTGAGGGCGAGCAAGAGTTAAGCTTGGGGATGCTTGATACGTTGAAAGCTTGTATCCCCATAATTTTTCATGCTTCCATGCTTGTTTTTGTATCATTTGTGTTTTGCTTTTTCTTCACTTTGAGGTATTTTTATACACTTTACCCATGGAACTAACCTATTGACAAATGCCATAGTGCAGTTGCACATTTTCGCCATTTTTTGGATTCGGAAAAGCGGAGGAAAAATCAATATTCTCAGGAATTGGAAGGCACAAAATTCAATCTTCCTATTTTTCCGAAGAAACCACGGAACCCTGGCTGAAGCAGAATTGGAGGAGAGGACACCCGAGTGGCCGCAACCCCTAGGATGAGCCGACCAGCCTACGAGTGGCGCCCACAAAATGTAATGAGCCCCTAGACCTCCTTGACCTTGCCTCCTTCGCCTATAAAGCCCAGGGAAAACCCTAAATAATCCATCATACTTCTAAAACATTCAACCCCGCAGCCACTTGCATGTACGAAGAGGGAGATTAGGGGACAAAAGTCTCAGTTCAGGCACCTGGCAGAGCAGAGGAAATATGCCCGGAGCCATCTCCATCGATCTCCACCACCATGCTTCATCACGTTGTTGTTGTCCCATGTGAGGAGGAGTAGTTCTTCCTGCGAGGCTAAAGAGGGCTCCTACCGGTAGCTATGTGTTCATATCTCTCTCTCTATGCATGATCTTGTTGTGGTCATGAGCTTTGTAATCAAGTAGATCTACCTTTCTCTACTCAAGTGCTTTAATAGATCTACGCTGCTCTACGTGTGTATAAGTGACCGGCATGCATACCATGGTGGCACTTGAGGCTAGAAAGGTTACATAAGCCCTCATCGATGCTTTAATAGATCTATGCTTTTCCCCATGTGTTAATGAAAGTGAGGCGTGCACCTTGGTGTGTAACATGAATGATAGGTTACATATAGATTTATCATGTAGTATATTTGGATTTGGTCTTCTCTATAAAATTGTGGTGTTTATTTGCAACCATCCCCAGCACTCAAGGTGACGGTGTGGGAGTTATCTAGATTGAGAAAATGGCTGAACTATTAGCCTACCATGGATTAGAGTGTAACAATAGAAGAGTAGTTAAGAGTAGTATCATGAAGAGAATATATTTATATGAGAGAGTGTTCACTAGTGAAAGTACTATGATCCCTAGGACTTGTTTCCTAAGCATTGAAAGCGCCCGTTTGCATCTAGATACATTGTATGTTTGTTTACTTCCTTCTCTTGTTGCCTTTAGTCTTTACCTCACCGTCAAGCTATTTTCGCACTCACCACGTTACCCCATCAACAACAAGTCGGAGAGATATGTTTATGCTTGCATCGTTACACGCTTGTATTTCACTATCTCTTACATGTGCCCGAACTAGTGCACCTATACACACGACAGAAATTATTGTATTGTGTGTGTTGGGGACACCTGAAGAGACTTCTTGTATCTTGATTGCAGGGGTTGCCTTGAGAGGATACCTTTTACCACTTCCTCCTCGGTATTCGATAAACCTTGGGGATCCACTTAAGGAAACTTGCTTATTGTTCTGCAAACTCACTCTGCTTGGAGGCCCAACAATGCTCTGCAAGAATAGAGATGCGTGTGGAAGCATCAATAGATGTTAATGCTTTGCTTTCCTGGTACTCTATTAAAAAAAGTACCTTAATTTCGATAGATTCCTTGAGGCCACTACCTGTGAGTTGGCGGGACAAAAAGATGTTATTACCAAATTCTCGGCTTGTGGCAGAGCACGTATGACTATACATGGAACACATTCCTATGATTATTTAGTACTTGCCGATGCTTTATCTTAGTTATCTTGCCAAATGCCCCGATCTTGATGTTACATGAATATTCATGTCCATGCAGCGCCCTTCCATCCATCCCTATGCCCTACTCGCTTGATTCAAATCCTGTTGTTTTCTACTATTGTTACTCTCGCTTTTATTTTCTTTCTCTTTGTCACTTTGCTATTGCTACTACAAAACCGTTACTCTTGATAAACCTACACGGTGAAGCCAAGACTATTTCGAGATGCAGCTGAATTGACAACTCCAGTTGTTTTAAGGCTTATAAGTATTCTTTGGCTCCCCTTGTGTGAGATCAATAAATTGGGTTATACTACCCTCGAAGGTATGCACGATCCCTATATACTTGTTAGGTCATCACCGGTAGTGCCTAGATGAAAAGAATGGCTAGATGATCTTTTGATCATGCATCAATGGCGGCAAGGGATCCCTTGGGATCCAAATCTGTGGCGTAACCCTTGCTTACTGATGTCTACGCACTTCTATTCTTGTGAAGAGCAGTTGTTGTTGGCCTTAAGTCACGAAGGGTTTATTAGCAGAGCAATGACCGGATTTCCCTTAAGTTGGATTACCCAAGGTTTTATCTGAACTTCGGGGGAGGGAAGTGGTGAAAGATCAGTATTTCCCTCTCAAGCAACCACCGCAATCAAGATACAGAAGTCTCTTGTGTCTAACTTACACCCAATACATTTTCGTTAAGCCCTATAGGTGCACTAGTTCGTGAAGAGATAGTGAAATACAAGTGTAGTAGCAGTGCCCGAGAAAATAACTACGAGTTGTTGGCGTGGGGTAGCGATGTGTGTGAGTCCCCAAAAATACTTTGATGGAGCTTGACATGGAGGTAAAGACTAAAGCAAGCAAACATGCAATAGATCTAGAATGCAGCAGCGGTGTTTCAATGTTTAGAAACAAAGGCCTAGGGATCATACTTTCACTAGTGAACACTCTCTCATATAAATATCCTATCTTCATGATACTACTCTTAACTACTCTCTCGGTTTGACACTTTCTAATCATCGGTGAAGGCTATAACAGCACTCCTCAAAGTCCGCCTTCTTCCATTATAGATAACCCCTACGCCACCTTAGGTAGCGCTAGATGGTTCCATGACAAACAGCACAATTTCATAGAGACATCTAACTCCCAAATGTAACTCACCAACAAATATTCAATCTAGCCAGTGCCACACAGTATGCACACCACGGTATCCTTGTGTCATCATACTTCGCTTTACGTGGAGAAACATAGATCTATTAAAGCACAAAAATTTATTTATGTAGACTCGAAACCTAAAGTGCCACCATAGGCGTGCATCTTTGTCACTTTTCACACACACATGGGGAGCAGGCAGTCTATTGAAGCAGCGAGGTAGCAAAAGGTAGATCACTTGATTACCAAAGCTCATGACTACTGACAAGATCATGCATAGAGATGAACACATATCTACCGTTAGACCCCCGCCCTTAGCCTCGGGAAGAACTACTCCCTCCTCATCATGGGAATCAGCAATGGTGATGGAGATGGTGGTGGAGATCGATGGAGATGGATCCAGGGGCACTTCCCGTCCGGGAGAGTCTGAAAACAAAAGACTTTGTCCCTCCCGAGATCTACGCCGGCGAAATGACGTTGTTGGAACTTTTACTTAAGGAAGTATGATGGATTATTAAGGGTTTACTACGCATCGGGGCTCTTCTAGGCGTGAAGAAGCAAAATGGGAGGCGGAGGGCCACACCTGTCCAGGCGTGGGTCCACCCTAGCAGCACCTGGGGGGTGTGGTGGACCTCTGGCACCTCACCGTCTCCTCTGCAACCCGTGGCATACGATAAAATAATGTCAGCTTTGGCTTTTGTCTAGTCCAATTCGAGAGATATTGATTTTACTTTAAGACCTTCTGGGAAACGAGAAAACTTCTGCAAGCCCGGCACTATAATGCATCTTGTTGTGGGGTTAAGTACGGGAAAGTGTATAAAATACCTCAAAGTGTGAACAATACATATAAGTGATACTAAACTATGTGAATTAAAATTATGAATCGTTTTAGAGCATATCGAAGCATCCC